>JBBMJY010000021.1:4360075-4404088 GCA_037833715.1 Toxotes lorentzi
GATCTGGGGTCAGGCTCTGGGTCTCTGTGAAGCGCTTTGAGACAGTTTTGATTGTGGAAGGAGCTATATAAATAAAACTGAATTGAGTCGTTGGTGCCAGATGGGTTGCCTAACCGGTACTAAACAAGATGTCTTCCATAGCACTGGTATCTTTGCTCCCACTCTACACCTGTTGCATCTCTGGGATCACAGGCCTAGCACTGGCCAGGTAGCCAGCATTGAAAAGCGCCAACAGCTGGTCGCGTGTGTACATAAGCGTAACACCCGCTCGCTCAGCGCGACCCCCGACCAATGAGCAATGACTTAGATGAACACCGCGAAATTTAACTAAAGTATCAAAGCAATAAATAGAGAAAACCGACAAAGAGCAAGAGCTGCCGCAACAAGCTCCCACTCTCGAGGTGGCGCTAAAGGAAAATGTCAGATGTCAGATTGATGACCAGCAGGGCTGTTTTCTGAACCCTTTTGTTTTATTTTGAATTTTATTATGGCCTTTTGGACTCTGGTTTAGTTTAAGTTCTCTTAGTAGCTCCTGTTTAGTTAAGTCAAGTTACTCTTGTTTCGGGTGTTTGTGTTTTGTTGTGTATTTCCTGTTTTATTTTGAAGTCATAGCCCTTGTGTATCTTGTTTTGTTGTACTTCCTGCCTTTGTCTGGGTTCCCTCCTTTTGTGATTGTCTGCCCTGTCCCAATTGGTGTCACCTGCTGCCCATTACCTCATGTGTTTAAGTCTTGTTGTTTCTCTGTGTTTTGGTCTGTACCCGTGCCTGCACGTGTGTCTGTTCACATGTCTGCGTCTGTATTGCCGTTGTTCATTCCTGTGGAGTTCCTGTTTCCCTGCCCATGTTTGTCTCATTCATGTATCCCAGTGTTTGCCTATGGATTTTCCTCTGCACCCAGCTTGTTTCAGTATGGACATTTGTGTTTTCGTTTTGTTTTGTTCCTGAGCCTTTTTCTTCACGTGCGGATGACTTTTAGTTGTTTAAGTTTTGTTCTCTGGCCCTACACTCTTCCAGTGATTTTGAGTTTAATTAAAAGACTTTGTTACTCATTCGCCTGTCCTGGGGTTTTTGCATTTGGGTCCTCTCTTCTCTCGTGTTCCTGGCTGCCTTGACCCTGGCACTAACACACATCTGTTATAGTTGTCTTTTGTGGATGGTTATTCTTTTGTCCTAAATGAATACATTTTTTTTAAATGGTATGTTGTTTGTTAAATTTTATTACACAATACTTAATTACTACTTAATTAAACTAAAATAGCAAAACTAATTAAAACTAAACTGAAGCTGAGAACTAAAAGTTAGAATGAAATAAAAATAAAAACCAATGAAAAATGCAACTCTATTATAACCTTGGATCAGTTACCTCCTACTAGGTCTTGACCTGTAATATTGCTGAGAGGTCAAATTGCTGAGATGTGCTTTGGTTCTTATAATAGAAGAGTCAGGTTTAAAAGAGAGGACAGGACACAGAGAATAGCACCAAAGCAGGAAAGAGAGACAAGTCCATCCAGCTAAAGACAGAAACTGCAATGTAACAGTGGAATGTCACAAAGTGTAGAAAAGGAGTGAAACAATTTATCATTGTCCTAGGTGAAGTTTTTCAAAATAAACATACGAACAATCTGCTGAAAACTTCCAGTACACTCAGAGACAAAGTGCTGTTTGTCATGGGAACAATAGCATCAGTATAGAATGAGTATAATCAGTATAATAATATAGTAACAGTACATGATGAGTCTACTTCCCTGAAAGAAAAGAGGTGAAATATTATTACCCTCAAATTAATACACCAGCACTGCAATATCACTGGCTTTAAAATTAAAAGAAGAAAAACAGTCCTTTATTATCCAAGTGTGTTTCTGCTCAAGGGCACTTGAGCCCACAGTCATGTGGAAAAAAATTCATGTATGCTGGTGACAATGTGAAACTGAGTGAACATGACCATACCTGGATGAACACAAGGTTAAAATATGACCGTAGCTGTGAGTTCAAATCAGGAGTTATTTCCTATGCTACATACTAATTGCATGCACTATATACTAATTGCTATTGTTTACTTCATTTCACTTTGATCATTGTGTACTAACAGGAAATTATATCAGAATACATCTATCCATGGACATAAACCAGACTGTGTTGTTGTCCATTAAACACAAGAGACACCTGTCAATATAAAACTTTATGTTCTGGTGTATCTGTAGTGAACAAGAAGAGCTCAGGAAAAGATTCTGTCAGGCTAAAGCCCACTACCGACAGGAGAGGGAGCTCCATGACTGGATGTTCGAGCATGGGCAGGAACTCGAGGAGCATATCACTGAGACAGCAGCTCAGAATAAATACCTGACTGGCAAAATCAAAGAGTATGATACCTAACTAACTAGACTGTAATATGTTTAGCCATTACACATAAATTAATAATTATTAATTATAAGTATATATTCTTGGTTGATATCTTTTTCAGGCTGAAACAGCAGATGGTAAATATGAGAAAAATGAAGGAAGAAGATGAGGAAGCCTTGACGCAGCAGGTTCCCTCTAAGCCCTATTAAGAGCCAACTGATTTATATAAGGAAGAAGGTGAGTGACATGCTTAAATGTCTTCTTTACCAAGTAAGACAACAAGAAGTTGGGGTATGAAGCATCAGAATATTTTTGGCAATGTCAGTGCCAAATATATTCTAGTTAAATACATCCCTGTTAGTGAAAAAAAAGAATACTACTTTAATACTAATTTAATACTAAATTAAGTAGACTTTAAAATTCAGGACCGGTTGCAACCAGCATGTAGACCAGTACTGCAACATCAAACAGCATCAAGTTTGACACCAAAAAGAAAAAGAAAAGAAAAAAACACAGTAGCCTTCATCTAAACTACATTTCTTGTCTTGATTTCATTGCTTGTCTTTGTTTTGTGCAGGAAGAGGAGAATCAGAGACTGAGGCAGAAAACTGAGGAGCTGACTGCTGAGGTACGACCTCTGACTCTCTCCTATGGTTATCATCCTCTCCCTTCCTCTCTCCTCCTACATGTGTCTTTCTCACCATTTTACAGCCAAGCTTAGATCTTTAAAATAACAATGACACAGTTAATGGCTGGATACATCCCAAAATAGAAAATAGAATCTTAGAAAAAATGCATTTCCATCTAAAACGAAAAGCATGTAGCTGGTGTTAATTTCCCAGCATCCTCCTCTGGATACCCCTCTTAGTCTGTGTTGCTTCTCTTTCAGCTGAACTCTCTTTCTTTGGGACACAAACATCTGAAGGAACAGGAATATATGGTAAAATCATGTCCCTCACTTATCATTACATAGTAATGTAATATACACTGCTCAAAAAAATTAAAGGAACGCCTTTTAATCAGAATATAGCATCAAGTCATTTAAACTTCTGGGATATTGATCTGGGCAGTTAAGTAGCAGAGGGGGTTGTTAATCAGTGTCAGCTGCAGGAACAGGAATGGGTTTCCAGGTGGAGGCCACTGACAATTTTTCCCACCCTCATCTGTTCTGACTGTTTTTCACTAGTTTTGCATTTGGCTTGGGTCAGTGTCACTGCTGGTAGCAGGAGGTGATACCTGGACCCTATAGAGGTTACAGGCAGTCCAACTCCTCCAGGACGGCACCTCAATACGTGTCATTGTCAGAAGGTTTGCTGTGTCTCTCAGCACAGTCTCAAAAGCATGGAGGAGATTCCAGGAGAGAGGCAGTTACTCTAGGGGAGCTGGACAGGGCCGTAGAAGGTCCTTAACCCCTCAGCAGGACCAGTATCTGCTCCTTTGTTCAGTTAGGAACAGGATGAGTACTGCCAGAGCCCTACAAAATGACCTCCAGCAGGCCACTGTGTGAATGTCTCTGACCAAACAATCAGAAACAGACTTCATGAAGGTGGCCTGAGGGCCTGGTGTCCTCTAGTGGGCCCTGTGCTCACTGCCCAGCACTGTGGAGCTCAACTGGCATTTGCCATAGAACACCAGAATTGGCAGGTCCGTCACTGGCACCCTGTGCTTTTCACAGATGAGAGCTGGTTCACCCTGAGCACGTGTGACACACATGAAGGGGTCTGGAGAAGCCGTGGAGAACGTTATGTTGCCTGTAACATCGCTCAGCATGACCGGTTATGTGGTGGATCAGTGATGGTTTGGGGAGGCATATCCATGGAGGGACGCACAGACCTCTGCAGGCTAGACAATGGCACCCTGACTGCCATCAGGTATCGGGATGAAATCCTTGGACCCATTGTCAGACCCTGCACTGTTGCAGTGAGTTCTGGGTTCCTCCTGGTGCACGACAGTGCCTGGCCTCATGTGGCAAGAGTATACAGGCAGCTCCTGGAGGATGAAGGAATTGATACCATTGACTGGTCCCTACGCTCCCCTGACCTAAATCCACTAGAACACCTCTGGGACATTATGTTTTGGTCCTTCCGGTGCTGCCAGATTGCACCTCAGACTGTCCAGGAGCTCTGTGATGCTCTGGTCCAGATCTGTGAGGAAATACCCCAGGACACCATCCGTTGTCTCATTAGGAGCATGCCCCGACGTTTTCAGACATGCATACAAGCATGTCGAGGCCACACAAACTACTGAGTACCATTTTGAGTTGCTGCAATGAAATTTCAGCAAACTGGACTAGCGTGCTGCATCATTTTTTCACTTTGATTTTCGGGGTGTCTTTGAATTCAGCCCTCGGTAGTTTTGTTACCTCCCACTGTGTTCCTGTTAATGATAAACTACACATTTACCAAAAATTACTAAAATATTGATATTTTAAAATGAGAATCGATTCTAGAACGTAAATATCTGGTATCGGAAGTATCGATATTTCAGTATCGATCCGCACATCACTCCACCACTAAAGACAGGTATCCTTGGTATATTTTGTGGTAAAAATTCTGTGCCACCAGGAGGCCTGAGTGAGGAAACTGAACTTATTTTTGAATTTGCTTCTCTTTGGATATAAGTATGGCAACATAAACGATTAAATAAAATTTAAGAGGAGTCATTTCATCTAACTGTCAGTGTCAAAATGTCATATTTATTTAATACTGGCCATTTTCCAGACATATGCTCTTAGCGCCCATTTTGTTGGCTTTAGCAATCGGACATGAAGGGTTTGGTATGACATGTTCTGGGATTTTGTTGGAGCTTTGTGGGAGCCAGAGCTCTTATGTGATGTAGGATGTGAATCTGCTAATAAAACTATACAAAATTACAAAATGACACAACACAATTTAAAGTATCAGACCTGAAGTTTAACTGTATACAAATCAGAGTTAGTGACTGTGGAGGGCGACATTATGCCTTGTAGTGGACATATGTGTTTACCGCATTACAATTTGAGATAGGAACCAATGACCTGACACACCGACAGGTCGGAACCTACGACGCGGACATGACGGAAGTTTAGACGGTTGCTCTGGGTGAACGAAGTGAACACTGACAGCATCTCATCAAATAAGAAATTATTCTCTCCCCCTAAATTAACCCAGCCTCCCCTTTCCCTCACCCATGGCGTCCAATTCTAATATAGATATTGAGGATGCCACCCAGCATCTGCGGGATATCCTCAAGCTCGACCGTCCCGGGAACAGCACCGGTAAGTTGGACCGGGAATGAAAAGCGGCTGCGCTAGTTTAGGCCGCAGAAGCTAATGGAAAGCGAGTTAGCTAGCCGAATTGATACCTAGCTAATGTGAGTTGGTTTAGCGCGCTGCTTTACAGAAGTGAAGTTAGCTTAATAGCAGTTTCACTATCTACTAACGAAAGGCATCCAGTCTAGTCAAAAGCACAATTTGGATGTTAATGAATTAACACATGTAAGCAGCGGCTGTGTTCAGGTTCGTTGCAATGTTAAAATGCTAACTGCGACGGAAAGTGTGTAGTATTTAATCGTCCAAAGTGTTAGCTACGCTCCGAGCTAGCTTATGTCTCTGTCTATTTTCTGGTGTAGAACAGTTGTGTCTTGCTGGCAGGCGACGGAAAGTTGAATAATATGTTGTTTGCCCGAAAGACAATCTGTAGCATTTTGTCATTTGTGACTCTTGTGCAGAAAATTTAACTGAAGCTTTACACCGCATTTAGGCGAATTATTTTACTGCTATCAAGAATTAGCTTGAGCCTCCGAAACTGCGCACGAAGGTCGGTGTTCTTGGCTAATTTGGTTACACTCATTTCAGATTTGTTTGTGGTACCTTCGACAGAGTACTCCGTCACTTTTAAGTTCACAAATGATTAAAATATTGTAACGAGGACGCAGTCTGCTTTGGAAAAGTTGGACTGAAGGAAAACACAGGTGTCTCAACAGTAGATTCAGTGTGTTGTCAGCAGGTTGCCCCGCTTCTGCACCAATGTTGTTTGTCTTTGTTTTGCAGTATTTTTAGTATTTATCTTTTGAAAAAAAAAGGTGCACCATATACTCTGTACTTACAGTCACTGTGTTGTTAGCATTTACTGACATTACACTGTCGGCCCAATAAACGTACTTGAACATCCTTGAAGAGCCTTTTGTGATCTTGTTGAGGAGTTAAGACATTGAATGCGGTCATGCAGTATTAATGGTGGTGTTCCTGCTCTGACATATCAAAACATGTGTGAAGGAAGTATTATGCTACAGCAAGAACAGGACTGCGAGTGAGAATGATGTGATTGGCATCAGGCACCATTCTCCTTACTGTAAAAGCAACAAGCAATCATTATAGTAGTAGTTCGTAACTACCTGTTCAAATAATTAAGTATATTGAATTAGAACAATATAAGATAATATTTGTAATACTATGTAATGCAAGTAAATTATTTGATGTGGCTGATGGAGACATTTGTTCTTGTACAACAGCCTTGTGTAGTACAGAACAACCTGTAATTTGACTTTAGTTAACATGGAGCAGCACAAACATGTTATTACCCCCTGGGCCCAGTAAAATAAACCAGACTGAATGGGATTTTGTAAGAATAAGGAAGTCGGAAATTCTAACTTTCTCATAAGTATATATAGATTCAGAAATTGAATTAAAAGTCAATTAAAGTCAATTTCTGTTACACTTTTGAGGATGAGTTACTGAATTGTGTATCAGGCTGTGAGCACTGTCAAATTAATACTGTAAGAAACCTCCAGAACAAGCATTACCTCTCTGCAGGCTTGGAAATTTCTTTCTTGCTTTGAATTTACGTCTTTCTACAGTGTTTCCCAACATAACCCATGCATTCAATTTCTTTCCTCAGATGCACAATCAAGTGACGGTCAGAGGAAGCGATCATTTAATGGAGAGCTGAATGGGTTGTTGGGAGCAGCAGGCCTTCTAGGCAGCACTGATCGGTCAACCATGTCAGAATCGTCCAGACCCATCTCCCAAGACATCAGCAGTGCTCAGGAGAGTCAGATAATGTGAGTTGGTTCTTAGAAGCAGTCACTTCACCAGCTTTGTAATTTTGTAGGCTATTTGAGATTTTAAGAAGCTAAATCCATAATTGGTCTTAAATCCATATGCTGCAATTTCAGCTGCCTCTCTGGTGATGATGGGTCCACCTGTATCCCCATCACCTCTAACAATGTGGAGATTGTGGCGAGTCAAGACTCCAGCATCAACAGCAAGGCTCGAGGCAGCAACAAGGTAAGAACTTCAGTTATCAGCTATAAAACAGCACTATGTGTTAAATGGAGTAATCAGAAATTCGGTGAACTGCAACATCAGCTAAGTAAGTTTAAAAAAAAAAAAAAGGATCTGTTGCTGTTATTTTTATGTTGATTGAACCTTGCATCTGTGATGACTCAACAGGATGTCACAAGCTTGCTTTCTTACAGGTGACAAGCTGCTGTGCTTTGTAAAGATACGGATCCCTGCACAAATTTAAATAATTTGAATATTTCTTCACTGACCCACTGAGCTGAACAAATTTAGTTCTTAAAAAGAAAAGATTTGATTAATACAAAAAGCCTCATTATCAAAAAAAAGTTATTATGAACTTTGTTGAGATGACATTAATTGATTTTGAATGGTGAATTTGTTTTCTGTTCAGGTGAAGATTCAACCTGTTGCCAAGTACGACTGGGAACACAAGTACTATTATGGTAGACTGATAGCTGTGTCCAACTCCTTCCTTGCCTACGCCATCAGAGGTGAGAGTCCTGGAGTAACTACTGCTTCTACCATTAAATGACACAGACATTAAAATAGCACTTAAAATGTTATAAATCAAGAAGTAATACCACAGACAGTTTGGGTTATAAGTATATTATATGTGCAGTTTATAATACAGCGTCTTTATCTTGGACTGTGGGATTTTGTTTGTCCAAAACATGGGCTGTCCACTTGAAAACAACAAACTGTTTATGTACATAGAATAAATTAATTTTTGTGCAATCCAGACTATAAGTATTGTTGCACTGTTGCACATTTTTTGTTCTTCAGGCTCTGTGTTTCAACACATTCATTTAAAATTTAAATTAATATAATGAACACTCTTAATTTGAGTTTACATCATTATTGAAAGAGCTGTGTGGGAGATATAGATATTTCAAAGTATTGTGTCTGAATTGCAAAGGTACAGGGGTAACTGGATGCTTAGCTAAATGTTTCTTGGGCGGCTGTGAAGTTTCAACGTTCATGAACAAAAGAGCTCACATGTGGCTCAGACTTAACCGAGAGTTGCCATTTAGACTGGGCTGGAGTCGTCTGTCAATCTGAGGAGCAAAGAGGTGACCATACAAGTGAAGAAAGTAATAATAAGTCTCCAAAATAAGCCATCACCTACAAGAGAGACATCAAAGGTAATCACCAGAGTCTTGGGGACATTCTGAAAAAGCAGTTGCACACAGGAAAGCTAGAAAATGACAACCTGGTGGATCAAGGAGCACAAGTCTTGTAGGGGCAGACGAACATTGCATGTAGGTGATACATGTTTCCTTGTCAGTGATCAAGAGAAGACGCCATGACCAAAACAGCAAAGGATTCACCGCAAGATTCAGTAACTCTCTAAACTGATAAAACAAATGGACTGATGAAACAAAAATCCAATTATCAACATGATGGAAAGAAGAAAGAAGAAGAAGAAGAAAAAAAAAAGGAACAGCTCATGACCCAAAGCCACCACCTCATCTGTCTGTGGATTGGGCATGTATGGCATTTATTAACAATTGTGCTGCTGATGGAAACAACAGGATGAAAGCAGAGGTCTACAGGAGCACCCTGTGAGCTCAGATTCAAATGCATCATAACTCACAGGATGACATTTCATCACCTGTACAACCAACCTGAACATACAGCCCAGAGGAACCACAGAGTGCCCCCACAACAAGCAAGACTTAAAGGTGGCTGCATTTAAGGCCTGGGAGAGCATCAGCATGGAAGCTACAACATGTCTGTTGGTAGAAACGTTCAGGCAGTCACTCACTGCAACATATTTTCCACAAATACTCAGAATGATGATTTTGTTTGACTTAATGTGCATCCATACAATTACTTTCAACCCCCTAAACTTTGGGTACCATGTGTTAAAAGTCTCCCTCACAGTTCTTTCTAAATTGATGTAAACCTGCTCAAATTAATGCTGAATTTGGACTTATTTTATTTTAAATTTAATTGAACATGAACATAAAATTTCTCAATGTGTTATTCCATCACTATTGTACATGATCAGATCTTATGATCTGTGGTGATTTTATCTACATTGAGTGTTTATCTTATTCTTTGAAATAAACACCTATCCCTCCAGGAGCCAACAACCATTCGATGATTCGTGTCCTGAGTCTGAGTTTTGCCGAGCGCTCCCTGCTGAAGGGATTCACTGGGGCCGTCACAGATCTTGCTTTCGCCCACCTCGACTCTTCCCTGTTGGGTTGTGTAGATGAAGCTGGCAACCTGATGGTCTGGCAACTCACCTGCACTGGAAACAAGATACTGTATCCTGACATGTGAGAGAAACTGAAAAAGAGTGTGTGGGTGGATGTGTTTTCTGTTTTGTGTGTGTTTACAGTGGATGTTACTGCTTGTATTTGTGCTGTTAATATTTCTGTCGTTGAATAACCACTAAAATTCCACACACAACAGCCCAAACTACCTTGTGATTTTAGACAAACCTCTGATTTTTCACCCTTGGTTTTGGTCACACTAGTGACAGAAACAGATCCTTCAAGAACTGGACTGCTGTCCCATTTTCCTTAACTCGTGCTGCTTACAGAGATCAGATAGTGGTTCATATCACACGGCCAGAAGACACACCACTGAACTCCCACCGTCGCCTCATCTGGTGTCCATTCATCCTGGATGACAGTGAGGAGAACCAGGATGACACCAGCCAGACCTTGGCCCTTCTACATGAAGACAGGGTATCAGTGTTTTTCACAGAACTGTTTGTCCCAGCTCAATGGAAAGACCACTGAAAAAAAATATAGACTGTTCCTGTAGTAATCCTTACTGAAACTAATTTCAAGAACACAGGAAGAAGTAAGATATATAGATACTATATGTGCACTGTTTTTATGAATTTTAACATGGTGGTTTCATAACCCTTTTTGAACAAAATCAAGGTTTAGGTTTATACACTGGTTATCTATTTACAGCCTCATGTTAAGTTAGGGGAAAGAGCTCATGATTGTGGATCATGAATGATCAGCTCCATACAACAATTTTAACTCTCTGAAACTCTCAGAATCATATCAGGAGACAAACAAACTTTGCACTCCTGAGTTTAAATTTTCTTCTCTTCTTCTAGGCTGAGGTGTGGGATCTGGAAGTCCTGAGAGCCAACAACAGCAGTTGGCCTGTCAATGCCACAGACCTGAAGGAAGGCCTCATCACAGTGAAGGGACATACCCAGGTAGAAATCTTTATCAAACACTAATGTTAATGTTGTTAGAGGATATTTAATACGGTTTAAGCAGTATAGTATTTGTTCAATACAGTACATTTAATTAATCTTCTATGAAATATGTGCTACTGTGTACTACTTTGAAGTAAACATTTGAGTCACTTAACACAACAGGATACATGGAACTACGTTCATTACTAAAGATATTTCCATTAGAAAGAACAAAACCACAATAACAAGAAGTAGAGAGTCGTACACTGCTCTATGATTTTGAGTTTGTACCAACGAATGAGCTCCTTTCTGTACCTACGCTTTGTGTTGTTTTGTGTGTCCCTCCAGCGTGTGAGTGAAGGGGCGTTGTCTCCAGATGGAACTGTGCTAGCCACAGCCAGCCATGATGGATACATCAAGTTCTGGCAGATATACATAGAAGGGGGGCAGGACAAGCCCAGGTAAGCAAGGAAGATGTGTTTAGAATATGTGTTTGTGAATGTGTGTGGTGTGTTATTAACCTTTTGTCTGTTTTCTTCCCTCTCTCCCACTCTGGTTTTCTCTCCTCTCGTATTTTCTTCATTTTTTCACTCTTCTTCGCTCTCGGTTGTCCAGATGTCTCCATGAATTGCGGCCTCATGGAGGACGCCCCCTCTCTTGCCTTCTTTTCTGTGACAACCACAAGAGGCAGGACACAGAGTAAGTACACATGGGTGCACACACAGCTTTCAGAGAAAACTGTGACATACAGCACATACATTAATCTGTGGTTGCT
This sequence comes from Toxotes lorentzi, assembly GCA_037833715.1. Taxonomy (NCBI): domain Eukaryota; kingdom Metazoa; phylum Chordata; class Actinopteri; family Toxotidae; genus Toxotes; species Toxotes lorentzi. Next base: position 4,371,644 of record JBBMJY010000021.1, read on the forward strand.
GCCATTTGATTTTTAGTTTATTCACCTTCTATTTCTTCTTTGTCACCTTTAGTCCTTTCTGCTTATGTTCTTTGTAGGGTTCCTTTCTGGCGGTTCCTCATAACTGGAGCAGATCAGAACCAGGAGCTGAAGATGTGGTGCACTGTTTCATGGACCTGTTTACAGACCATCAGGTTATTCTTAGTCTATTATTTAAAATTTAAATTGCTCTTATCCCCTGTTACCATTTTAATAAGGTATTACCTTGGGAGAATCCTTATATACAGTACTGAATGTCTGCCTGAAAGGCTCCCATCATTCAGTCCCGATGTTAAATCTGAGTTCTCGAGTCAAGTGATTTAGGGATGGTTAATTCTGTTATCTGAATCAGATACCATTAATTAGCTTTAAAGATACTAATGATGGACTGTTTTCCTCTCATAGGTTCTCTCCTGATCCATTCAACTCATCAGCTCTGCCAAGTCTGAAGGCCAGTCTGGACCTTTCTGCGGAGTATCTCATCCTCACCGACGTACAGAGGAAGGTCAGCACAGCGTTGCAGTGACGTAGTTTCAGGAATGTTAGCAAAAAATTGTTTTGACAAATAATTTTGCTAAAGCATTTACATTGTTCCCTAATAGTTATACAGATTTTGATGGAAGATGGAAAACAATGGATTGACATCGACTAGTGCTCTATTTTATTACTGTATTACTCTCTCTGTTACTCTGTTTTCTACATTTTATTTTTTCTACAATTTTTTTACTTCTAATATTCACTTATCTTAAGATTCTCTAGAAATATTCTTCTCAATAAATATTTTTTATATATAATATATACCTCATCCTGTCAGTGTAGGTTTACCTATTTATAGAGCGACGGATGGAGCAAACTTTATAAAGGAAGGAGGATAGTAGCGTAGAGTTGTGACTGTGTAGCAAAGGCAGCTGGTTGACATGGCTCAGGTGTCAGGCACCTTAGCAGGGAATTTTTCTCAGGGCCCTCGGGAGACCAGGAACGGCCCTGAACTGAATTGAGGCACCTGCAATGAATCTTGATTGGTTCATGACACCTCTTTGTTCCCTCCTGGCCAATCTGAATTCTGTTGTATTGATACAGTGGTCCATAGAAGTTATCGCAGACTAAGACTGTTTTGGTTTGCAGTCTCAGATTCAATGTGTGGTAAATGTAAGGTAAAGGTAAAGGTGTGTTGCTGATGTAACCACTTACAGCTCAAAGTGGTATTGGATTCCTGTGGATATCCTGTCTTGCTAGAACGAGGCGTAGTCCATGAAGCCATGAATCATGTCCATGAAGTGGCACAAAATTAGAGTTCGACTTCCTGACCAGACCATTTTCCCTTGTACCCACATTACCATCTCATTACTTTGTTCTTGTCTCTTTTTGCCAGGTTCTGTATGTGATGGAGCTGCGACAGGACCTGGACAAAGGGAAGGCCAGTTTCACAGCTGTGTCAGAGTTCCTGCTGACCCACCCTGTGCTCAGCTTTGGAGTCCGGGATGTCACCCACAGTCGACTGCGACACACCGAGGTCCTTCCCGCAGAGGAGGAGAGTGAGAGCATGACCACAGGTGCACATGTGCATGCACACAGACTGTTTTCACTCCTGCAATCCCTGTTGCCATATAACTTTTATAACTGTATATAGCATGTTGTTGGTAATTTCGATATCCCAAGGGCTGCCATACACACAGTTACCTTTAAAGGTGATTTATTTGCTTTCAGCTTTCATTTGGGGGCTGTTTGCGAACACTGCTGAATTAAAATTAGTCTCCCCTTTTTAGTGCATTAAATATGCAGCAGTATTGATCTAGTTAACACAGCATTACTTCTTGTGTGTGTTTGTTTTCTTCCAGAGGGCACTCAAGGACCCACAGAGTCCCAGTCTGGGATCCAGATTAAACTCTACTGTGTTCACACTAAGTAAGTTTCCACCCACTATCTGATGTCGGCTCACGTTGGTTTGAGTAGAAGAGTTAAGCTTCAGTGCCACCAAGGGGCAGCTTGGCATACAAGCAGTCAATAATAATTAATACTTACTAAAGCCTAGTTTTTCATCTAACATTCAGATTTAAATAATCATTTTTCAAATCTCGAAGGCAGGCCCACTACTGTGGAGCCTGGACTGAGAGACATAAAACAGCTTAGTCCTAATAATCATGGTAATCCTAAATTTGTGTGTTTGTGTCCGGGTGTGTTTTCAGGAGTCTGCAGGATGTCCAGATCTGGTTTCAGCCCAACATGGGTTCCAGCTCTGCAGTCTTCCTGCCTCATTCTGATTCTCAGGATGGTTTTGGTAAGTCACAGTCCCACGAATTCAGAATAATGCAAACAAGCGAGGACAAATCCCAGTACATGAAGACAATGCATACGTTTCTTTTAGATTGTGTACTTCTGTGAACTCTGCTGCACTAAGTTTGTGGAGAGAAGAGGTTCAGTTAGTAATATAAAGGGATGGGAAATATTTAAATATTGGTATAAACCTCCCAAGTCAACAGTGTCAGATTAAATATCTCGGGAGCACTGAATGCTAGAGACTTAAGGTTTTTTTGCTCAGAAAGGTGGTGTTGTGCCATTGCAATGAGGGCTCCAGGGCATTTGTATCTCCCAAGTCTCGATTGCTGAGACTTGGGAGAAACAAAAGCCAAAAACCTTAATTATTATTGCTCTCTGTGATTTGAATGAAGGTCTGTGAGATTCAGTTTCCATTTATGGCCATAAAGACTGCAGGTCATATATTCTGATAGGCCAGGTTGTGTTAAAAAAAAAAAAAAGCATTATTACACAAGGAGACCAGGCGAACTAAAGCTAAAATGGAACAAGACGGCTTAGACCGCAGTGGGTTAATCAATAGATGTGTAATTAAATAGCTGACTAACCTAGCATGTTAAAAGTGTGACTCAGTCTTTTACTCATCTCTAGAGAGAAAGGTGAACAAAAGTATTGATCACTTGTGAAGAAAATTACCCACAAAATTTGTTAGTGCAAAATTATTAAAGAAACCCTGGATTGTTCATTGCAAAAAGATGCTGTAAAGACATGTTGATCTCTTAACTCTACATATAGCACATTGGGTTTGTGCTTTTGTTGTTGGTTAAATATTGCCACATGACTAAAGTACTTGTTACATTTTGTCTTTCCAGTAGGGTTTTCAGACCATCTCACTGACCAGAGCTCTGACAAGGAGTCAGGAAGTGGCTCCCAGACCGACCTAAGGAAGATCCCATCTCTTCCTGCTCCTGCTGACTTCTTGACCAACTCTGGCACTGGGCCAATGCCCAAGCTGATGACTCCCGATGCCTTCATGACACCAAGCACTTCGGTACGAACATTCATAAGCCATGTGTATTGATACTGTGTGTCTTTCAGTCACGGGCTGTGTGGTTCATGTCTGAGTTTCACTTCAGCAATCAGTTTACAAAATGATCGAAAACACTTCAGCTTCAGAAAATGAACACTGTGCTTCAGACATGTTTTTATTTGTCGCCTAGCAACATCTCTTCCCATGAATAGCACCTCCTCTCACGCGTCGGTCAAGTGCTGCTGCCAGCACTTCACAGACTCAAGCCCATAACCCTGTTAGTACACAGTCTGCACAAACTGCTTTGAGTTTACATGAATGTACAACTCAAACAGCCAAAGATAAAATAGGTCTTTAAAAGACAAACAGTTCTGGGTAATAACTTTTTTTTTGCAGATTGTTGTCATGAATGTGACTGTCATGAGAGTTTAGTTGTGATGTGACCAGTCCCACTTGTCTGCATCGTGCTGTAGTTGTGTTCACTTTGGGATTTCATGTAAAATGTTAACTGACAAACATCACAAAGAAAGGCAAAAGGAATGTTTCTTTTAACCACTAAGAAGTGATGTTTTCAAAGCCTGCCTGTAAATCACTTTTTTGTCACCTTCCAGGTACCAGCGTCTCCTGGCAGCAGTGCCAGCAGTCTGACCATTGTAACAGCTATCAGCAGCAACTCTGACTCAACTAACAGGTAGGTTTCTCTGTGCAGTTTAGCTGGTATAAGATCATAATGAAGTGAACAGTAGTGGCCTGTGTCTGTAGTACAGTAGGACATCCATCTAAACTTTTGTGATGTGAAAATTTTTTTTTAATCTTTTCCCTGTTATATTCAGTTACAGCCACTCCAGCTGGAAATTTGATTGGACAGGTTGTCATAGAGTATCTATACCAGTTTAACAGTTATATTTGTTCAGTGCTGAATAACTTGGATAGTTCAGTTACGTGGAGAGAATTTACTGTGGTGTTGGTTTATTATTGATCATAGCTGCACATTTTAAACACAGACCCTGTTTATCTCTCGTAGATTAACATACCTACATAATTTGCTGCTGTTTTGTTTTCTGGTCACACACATTAGCATGTGTGGTTTAGTACAGTATGCCTGTCTTACTGTGTGCAGAGCTATAGACGATGTCAGTCAGAGTCCTAACAGAGCAGAGAACAGCAGCAGCAGCAGCAGTAGTCTGACACTCTCTGCCTCCACCAGCAGCCCAAGAGCTGCTTCTGGTGTGCTGCTGCCTGGACTGGAGAACCTACAGGTAGGACCTGATGCACTTTCCTAGGTCTATCAGCCTCCCAGTACTTTTAGCGCTGTGATATTGTTTTCAATACATCCTTCCTCTCCATTTCCAGGCTTTGGCATCCCCTAGTGGTCCTCTTGCCCTTGACAGCCCTCAGGTCTTGGACTCTCCCCTTCTGCCACCACTGGCCTCTCCGACCAGGGCCCGCTCCCCTGATGTCATCTCCTCAGCCTCCACAGCCATGTCCCAAGACATGCCGGAGATCGCATCCCAGACACTGCAGCTTCAGCGTGGACTAGTGTCCAGCTTGGAGACCTTACCCCTCTCTGCTCTCCAGACAGACAGCATGGCCTCTGCTGCCTCTGCTCTGCACCTGCTGACCTCACCACGCACAGCCAACAACAGGTAGGCTGATGGCCAGCAATGATAATGTAACTATGACAAAAATAAACCCAGACTTGATGTTCACTGTAATGGAGGACAAAAGTCAAGAAAATATATAGAGACTGCTGACTGGTCCTATTGGAAACCTAAAGCTGTCAGCAAGGTATAAAAATGCCTTCAAAAACCAGCATGCATTTAAAAATGAGGAGAAATGAAAAGCATACAGAATTTGCAAAAACAATGATAAAGTCCCTTAAACTAATCACACTACTGTCTTTTCTGCCTCAGCCTTTTGCCCCTCGAACTTGGAGGGGCAGATGTGCCAGTGGGTGGAGCTGTGGAGTCAGAGCCTCGACTCAGCCACACCCCATCTTTACTGGAGAATGCCTTATCGCAGGAGAACCCTGGGGTAGGAGGAGGGTCGTCAGATGGTAGTGCTAGCCACACACCTTGGCCAGCTGCACCTGACATCACCAGAGAAACCAGGAACAGTCTCAGGGACAATGGTCTTGGAGACTGGTAAGAACTCCCACATACAAATACATTTAGCAATTATAAACATGCATATCTACATGAGGCATTGCACATGAGTTCTAAATTTCTCATTCTCAACTACATTGGGAAAATAAAACTTGTATGGTTTGTGTCTGCTGTGTTTTAGTTCAAGAGAGGAGTCAAAGGACAGACACTTGAGCTCACCTTACCATCGGCGCTCCTATCACCTCACACAGAATGACAGTCAGGACGCTGCTGCAGAGCAGAGGTAACACAAATGAACACACTATCTCCTTCTTTATGCCAATAAACAGACACACCTGGTGTCATCCTTGACGGAAGAAGTCACAAGCGAGCGCAGTACTTCGCTCACAATAATGCTTTGATTTTATTGACCTTTTCTAAGATGATTACGGGGCATATGGCATATCATACGCTTCACAGGCTACAGCTGCTTTCTTACTGCGTGGTGTGTGTGCCGATGTGTCTGTGTACCCAGCGACCCTGATGATGAGGTGGCCAGCTTGGCATCGTCCTCAGGGAACTGCGGCTCTCGCTCTTCTCACAGACTCCCAGTTAAGGACTGGAAGACCTCACCACGAGGCTCACCAAAACTAAAGAGGAAGCCCAAGAAAGATGACAGGTATTCTGATATTTGATGCATCTGTGTTTGAAGTTGGTAATATAATAAAATGATTATGTTTTTGTGCATGAGGTTTGAACCCCATCAGACTTCACCCAGGTTTGATTGGGTTCATCAGTATGTTTCTTTTCACTGCACCTCTCCACACCAAGTTGTACAATGAACAGAGCTGAGAAGAGAAGAGCCTGCTCTTGATCTTAAACCGGCATAATTGAGTTGAAGTTCAGCAGCTGATGGTATATGAATAGTCAAACTAAGACAAAGATCAGGCTAAAAATGTGTTTGGAGATCCAACTACTTTTAGTGTTCATTGTATTTAGTGGATTATTTGGCTTGGTAATTCTTTAACAGTAAGAGATAGTCATTACATTTATGTCAATACCTGAATTCAGTATCTGTTGTTTGGTCTACATAAATATATACAAAATAGTTCACAAATGTTATATTGTAGTAACACAATCCTTGATACTTGATTCATTGGTTCACAACATCATGCTTCTTTCTTTCTTCTCCTCAGTGAATCATCTCAGTCCAGGCCAATGGATTCTGGTCAGGTAAGGTGATAAAAAAAAAATCTGTCTATAATTCTGTGATATTATTTTTTGCATTATGTGTTCTCTTCAAGTATCTTTGGAAAAACATTGCACTTAACTTAAACCAGTAAAGGTAATTTATTTTTTCCTACTAGTGGACAGGAAAATATCAAATCAAGCTGGCACATACGCACCAGCTTATAAAGTTGCTATTTCTACTCTTTTTGTAAATAATTGTCAACTTAATTCAGTGTTTGACTCAAAAAATATTGAGTAATTCTTTGTTTTAGCAGCACTTTTCCTTGGTCCACTTGGCCTTTCTTTTTTCAGTCATTCTCTCCATCTCCACAGATGAATGTGGAAGTGCAGGACGAGTTGTTGATGCTACTGCGTAGCCAGCAGAGGGAGCTGACTGAACTGCGTGGGCAGATTGAAGCCATGCAGAGCTCCATTATGGCCCAGGTCGAGCATGTCCTGACCAGCCACCAGGAACAAGAACGTATCCTTCTGTCTCTCTTACTCATTGTTGGTAGTTTGTTTCTATTGAAAATCTGCCAAAAACGTAGCAACATGGATTTTTCTTTCGTCACACAGCCTGAGGCCTGGAGCACCTGAAGCTACCCTGCATGTTTCCCCGTAAGCACAGAGTTTTAGTGTCACAAAAAAGGTTTTGTATACAGGATGGTCTCCATTTGATGCACTGAGCTTTTACGACAAACTCCTACCGAGTTGTCATTAACGTTCACACGCTAGTCTCGATGGTGATCCTTTTTACAGCATATTATTTTGAGCCTTGACCGTTCATGACCTCAGAGCGCAGACTGGAGCGAGTTCTGGCAGAGAGTCAGAATCATCAGCAGCAGCTTCAGGAACAGCTCAGCCAGCAGCTCAGCCAGACACTCAGCTCAGCCCTCACCAACAGAATGGACAAAGTGCTACGAGAGGAAATGAAGAAAACAGTCCCACAAAGTAAGGAAGCACGCAAACATGTTAAATACTTCATTTGAACCTGCCTTCTCAAATATGCACGGAGGTCTTACAAAGTCTTTGACACCCATGAGTAAAGAAAACACAGCCAAGTATAACGAATAACAATCTACATTCAATCCCAGCTCACTGACATTTGCCACCAGAGACTGATACATGATCAGATTATGAGAAAAAGCTTCATCCATGTACAGGTCAGAAACACTCTGTCCCTGGGATTAACACTTTTCTACAGCCTTTTCTACAGGAGGAGTTATAGGACAGGTTATGAGAGACATTAAACCACCCTAACATCACACATGCAATGTTTGTATATGATTGCACCTGTTAGTAGCACCTCTCTGACAGCAGCAGCAATTAAATCAACAATACAGCTGTGTCGTGCAGTATAGAGCCCTTTTATAAACTGTACAGCCATTTACAATGTGTGCAGCTGATTCCAGGTGTTGATCAGAGTTAAAATGCAACACACAGTGTGGATGGTGGTTTCCAGGGCACCTTCTTGTAAACTGAGAAAAAACGTCCTTGATGTTGTGTTCCATTATAACTGACTGGCTTTTACAATAACACAGGGATCTGTTATGACTACATCAGACACCACCATGGCAGCATTTAGTTTTGTCTATTTCAGTTGTATTGCAGTCCAGCTGACATTAGGTTAATCTGACCAGACGAGGTCCTGTAAGACTAAAGCTCTGGCTAGTTCCCAGCCTGCAGAATCATCACAGTTTAGCACTTTGATAGGATGGGCCAACCTGGTGGCTGTGTAGATCCATTGCTCATTTGGGACCCACAGCCCACCTTCTTTGCTACCCTAGTAGATGAGATCCCAAATGGAGTGAATACTTAGCAGTGGCCAGTTCCTGACGCCCTGAACAGTATTATTGTTTATATCCACAAGTACTTTCTGTGAAATATGTACATCAGCATAAATGCTGAACTTCAGTCCTACGGTGTCCTGTTTCATAACCACAGGTGGGGGACACAATTCAGTTAAACCTGTTTTTGTATTCATGGGCTAGCTCCTGCACTTGTTCTGCCCACTCACCAGCCATATTAAACGTATCTGCATATGTTTCATAGTGATCTACTGTGTGTCTCATACAGGACTGCACATTTAGTGTGTTTCACTTCTAAGACTGTTGATGGAACTCAACTCCTGTTTGAGATAACATGTTTTGAATAACACTTTCATCTCTGGATGAGACCTGAATGCCATCAGCATACCCATGGACAGGGTTTTCAAGGCTCTAATGTGTGAGGGAGCACACCCTCACAGAACCCTCAGGTCTTTTGGTGTACCCTTTTAAGTATACCCAGAACAAAAACCCACGGTGAGACATCCTTTTATTACTATGGCCCATGTCTTCAGCCATCCTGAAGACCGGAGGGCGGTAGAGAATGTTGATTTTTATTTTAGACATTGTCTAAAGTAAATTTTAGGTGTCTGGATAATACACTCTGGTACTGTTGTTTCTGTGTTTCCAGACCATGGGGGTGTGATCAGGGGTGCAGGAGAAAAGACAACAATTAGCAGCATAATAATAATACTCCTGTACTTTATTCACACCACTGACACTGGGCAGAGAGTCAGGGACATAACTGTTGTTCCGAATAATGTCCGCACCTCTTGCTTTATGATGTTGCCATAGATACGCTGGTTTGTCTGTGTGCACATTTCTCTGCTGTCCGTCTTTCCTCTTCACACCGCTGGCACTTAGTGAGGCCTGGATGATGCCTCTAACGAAGCACAGCTGCTTTTCAAACCAGGCAGTAAGGGAGGCTTTTATTTCCGCTGGATAGTCCTCACATAAGGGGAACTTTCTTAAGACTCTCGACACATATTTCAGTAGCAGTAGTCCAGTTTTCCCGTTCATGCGTGCTGCGCAAAATACTTCAGTTAAGATAGACGCCACCTCACGCCTTTTCCTTGGATCCCCGGAGGAAATGAAGTTAGTCTTTTCTTCCAGCAATTTGGTGTCGAGTGTTTTTCTAAAAGCTCTCTCTTGGACCTGAAGCTTTTCCCATTCACACTCAGGGAGTGGTTGAACAAAAAAGGCTTAGGTGCACTGAGGGATCTCTTCTCCCCCGATAGAACTGGGCCATGGACTCGTAGTTGTTTTTTTGTAGACTCAGCCACCTTGTTTTAAAGGCCAGTTGTAGTGTAATCACCAGGCACATGTACAACAACAGTGTGCAGAACGTAGTCGACCTCCATTGCGTTAACAATGACAGTTACAACAGGTGAGATATTTTCCTGAATCATTAGCAGACAGTGCAGTGCAGCTCACAGTGTGACTCCATGACACTTCAGACTTGAGACACATAGTCACATACATGCTGTGAAATGCCTTTCACAGCTAAACAGCATTGACAGTTGGTACATTCTGATAGGTCCATATAGAAGAAAAAGGGTTGCTGCCCAAACAAAAACCTGAGTAGTATCTGTAAGAGTAGAAAGTTTTTTTTAGATGGTACCCCTAGTAGGGACCATTTAGGCACCAGGTAAGGGCTGTATTGAAATGAGGAGTGGATAGTTAGTTTGTCGGCAAAAATGAAAAAAAGTTGTCGGGGCCAACAAAACAAGCAGAGAACACAGTCCCACAACCTAAGGAGAGCTTCACTCTTTAAACCAGAGCTTTGTTCTGCTGAGATGGAACGGACTCTCCAGACAGATTTGTAAGAACAGTCAGCCATACTTGTCACCAGATGATGGTGGTATCGCACCATTTTGTCATTTGACCGTCACAGATGAAGAAGATTTTTAGGTATAGATCTAAACAGAGTTTTCAGTCTGCATGTGTTGCACACTATCTCTCATCCTTGGCTTTTCTTCATAGTCTCTCCTCCACCCACCTACAATTTTCTCCTTGGTCCAGGAGAACAGCTACAAATGCAACTACACCTGAAATGTAGGACAAATTTCACAATTTGTACCATTTCCAATGCTCCAAAGAACAGGGCTGTGTGGCAGTGATGCTAAGAGGATACCAATCTCAGATTCATGCATCCCTGATCTAAATTAGCAGTAGGCATTGCAAGTTTATCATGGCTTTGATAGTTAAAATAAACCAGGGGTATTTGCTGATGTATTTTGTTTTCTGTCTTTTATCTTCTCTGCAAAGTTTAGTTTTGCAGCAGAAAAATGGACACTGCACATCAGGCTGTACATCAATAAATCACATTGTTATTTTAATGCTTGAGATCATCCCACGCACAAGTTAAATTAAATATAACAAAGACAGCTGAGGTGTGTTGGACTGTGACACTAAAATTAAGCAGTCTTTGGAGAGAGATTTTCTTGCCTCACCTCTCCTGCCCTCTAGTTCGAGGATGAGATGTTCTTGTCTTTTTCCTCCTTCCTCGATCACATGCCTAATTATAGGATAGTTCTTGCTAATCTGTCTTGCTAATTCTTTCCCCTCTCTAGCGATCTCTAAGAGCCTGGAGCCTGTGACAGGCCAGCTGAACAACTCAATTGCTGCTAAGCTGACTGCTGTGGAGGTCACCCTCAAGGACAATGTCAGCAAGGTGGTCAAATCCAAGGTAGGTAGCTGGCTTCTACTTCACTGCCTGTCTGCATTTCTAACTTATGCTGTGCAGACTCAGCCCTGTATACTCTCCTCTGCTGGGTTTTTACACATATCTTCTTTGTTTCTGCTTCCTGTTTTCCAGAACACAACAGATGCGATTGGTCGAGCAGCAGCTGAGGCGATGCAGGGGCCCATCCAGGCAGCCTATAAAGATACCTTCCAGAGCGTTGTGCTGCCTGTTTTTGAGAGAGGCTGTCAGTCCATGTTTCAGCAAATCAATGACAGCTTCAAACAAGGAACACAAGAATGTAAGGCAGGCTTATTACACATCACGTTTTGTGGTTTTGTCAGCAAAGAAATATCAAAATATAGTGAAGATTTAAAGATATGTGATACTGCAGCACAAAGTCAAATTAGGTTTTTTTTTTTAATGCTTTGGAAATGAACTTGATATTTATTCATTAGATGTTCAGACACTTTGGAAATTTTGGAACTGTCCCTTGAAGCTGCCCCGGTGGGTCTCGATTGCATGTTGTGGTGGTGGAATGGTGCTTTGTCCACGTTTGTTGCTTTCCGTATCCAGCCCTGAAATCAGGGTCTGTTTATCTGGAAGTCTAATTAAATAACCATCTCTTTCAAAAAGCTCAGGGACAGCTTTTGTAATGTTGCCTTTTCAGACTGAGCCAAGGCACTGATGTGTTGGTAAGCAGTCTGTTTGTTGTTTATCCTGAGACTGTGTTCCTGCACACCTCTGGAAGCTGATGTTTTTTTAAATTTTACCAAGGCTGCCATAATGTGTGTAGAGCAGAGACACACACACACACAGATAGCCTGCAGTAAATATGGAAGCCACAATACGTCTCTTAGCATGTGTGCTCTTGTTTGTGAGCTTGTTCCAATTTAAACTGAATCCATGATCAAATTCACAGTTTAGTGTTATGTGTGTAAATATTAACTATGTCTTTGTGAGTTCTGCATTAACATCTGCACTACCACTCAGCTGCTGTTAAAGCCTTCAGCTGTGTTGTTTATACACAGACTGTTTCTTTGTTGTGGGTGCATGGTTGTAAGTTTGTCTGATACATCATATTATATTCATCTGTTCTTCAAACTATTAGCAGAAATGTCAGCACTGTATCACAGTACATGGGGAATAGTAGAGTTTTTTTAAGTAGTAAAGTCTTTTTGCAAGCTTCATTTGATTACCAAAGTGGAAAAAGGCTTCAAGACTCCCACAAAACCAGCCCTGATACACAATCAGCTTATCGAGTTGTATAGCTAACCTGTAAGCAACAAACTGCCTAACTCCAATAATATGGACCTTTTCACTGTGGTGGGTCCACCAACTCCTGGGAAAATATGTGGGTGCTAAACATGACCAGGGGCTGCTCAAGACTGAACACTCTGTTGCTAGTTTACTTTTACATTATGACGTTTCAGATTTTTATTAAATAACACTTTTCCTCTGAACACAGTGACAGAAATTGTGGAAACAGACAACAGATAAATCATAGATAGATCATAAGATAGCCAGTAATTCCTGCTGGGTTGAATTAGCACCCAGCTTTCACATCTAGTTTTGAGGTCAGACAGAAGCAGTAATGATTTTTTCTTTTTGTTTGTTTCAGACTAGTGTTTAGAGATTGAATAGCTTCAGCATCCAAACAGACTGCCTTCATCTGTCGGAGCGACGACCATGAGCTACCCAAATGTCACTGCTTACGCTGTCAGTGTAATTGTGTTCAGTTCAACTCGACCGCAGTAATGGAGGCAACACTTGAGAGTGCAACTCGTAAATTAGCTGCCGGATTCGTCTATTGAGATGCAGTGCTGGTTGTTAATTTGCAGTCGGTTTGGCATTACGGCTGCCCTTTCACATTACCCTCAGTCATTTGATTCAATTTTAATATAAAAATAACACTCAGTGGGGCTTTGACTGTGTCTGTGATGTGCATTTGCTTATGTGAGGGGAAGAAATCATTTTCTTGGGACTTTCATCTTTTCAGACATCCAGCAGCTTGAGACCCATATGAAGAACAGAAAGCAGAGGGAGCAGGAGACACGAGACCCCATGATTAGCCAGCTCCAACAGATGATCGACGGCTTCCAGAGCTCCACAGATCAGCTGGCCAATAACATCACCACTAATGTCCGGGCAGAGGTCCAGCACCAGATCCAGATGATGGTGGGAAAGTATGTATCCCCACTATCCCTCATCAGTTGCACTGTTATCTACACGTTTGAAAACAACAGAATCTCCTCCCCTGAACTGATCAAACTTTTTGTCCTAATTTCCTTCCTGTTTACTCATCTGTCATTTGAGTACATCTATATATTTCCCTAAATATGATCGTACTGTAACTGCAGACGGGTGACAAAGTAAAGGAAGGAGCACCATAAAGAGACATTCCTCATTCCGTTTGCTGACTGATATTTCTCTCAGTGACTGATCTGATTGCCCTGATTGACATTCTAAGCAGACATTTTTAATATCAGATATGCATATCAGCAGATGCCTATGCCAGCAGTCCTGGCCTTATTCATTGCCAGCAGGTGTGTAATGGATTGGAGAGTAGAAACAAGCAAAGCTTAATCCTAGGGCTAATGTAAGAACATAAATTTGATCAAGTCTCTTGGTCCCTCTGCAATTAATTTCATGGCCTCCAGAGTTTATACATTTGTCGGGAGTGGAGCAGAAAGCAAGTAGTTAGGCCAACTAAAACTTTAAAATCTTGAAAAAGAAATGACAGCGCATGACTGAGCTGAACCAGATTTTCACTCTGAGATATAAGGTACCAAATCAAATAAGACTTAGTGACTGAAGAGTAATGTGGAGGATAACCCTCTTTCTGCTCCTCCTCTGTGCTTTTCCTCCCCAGTTTGCAGGAGTCTATTCTTAGCCACGTGCAGAGAATTGTCAAAGGGGAGGTTAGCCTGGCAATGAAGGAGCAGCAGGCAGTGGTCACCTCCAGCATCATGCAAGCAATGAGGTCAGCGGCTGGCACACCCGTCCCCACTGCACACCTAGACTACCAGACACAGCAGGCCAACATCCTGCAGCTCCTCCAGCAGGGTCAGCTCAACCAGGCTTTCCAGCAGGTAACGCACACGCACACGCACATGCACGCGCGCACGCACGCACGCACGCACGCACGCACGCACGCACGCACGCACACACACACACAGTTATAACCAGGTGTAGCATCGTGCATATTGCTGCCTCTGCAGCTGAACTGTACTTGATAGCTGATGATGATAGTGGATAATGAATGCAAATACCCTCACGTAAGTTATTCACTGATACACACACACACACACACACACCATCCGGACTATAAGGCCTAGAAAGCTAATAAACTCCAACTGCTTCACTCAGTCCCATTTGCAGGCCCCACTAGTGCTTTATCTCTGCTACTCATCATGCTTGTTTTTCAAAGTAAGTAATTTCATACCTGAACCTGCTCTAAACTACCACTACACTCTCTCAGCTTTTTTATCAGTCATTTTCTTTCAGGCAGAATTCAGTTCATCCATAGCCTTTTCGGTTGACATCATAACTGGGTTAGAATAGTTTATCTATACTCATAATTGTAACAGGATGCCCACTTTATTTCTGAGCTAAACAGATTGCTCTGACATGGATTCATCTGGAGTGTTTGTGGTCTGAACAAATGTACAGTGGGCTTTTTTTTTTTTGCTGTATAGTTGGTGGACAGGAATGTTTTCGTATAGATCTGTTGCTGGGAAGGTGATATTTGAACCGATGGTGTCAAAGATTTATGAAAATGGTTGACTCTGCATTAAACCCCCCCCCTCTCTCACTTTGTCCTCAGGCTCTGTCAGCTACAGATCTGAACTTGGTCTTGTATGTATGTGAGACCATCGACTCTCAGCAGGTGTTTGGTCAGCACCCCTGTCCTCTCAGCCAGCCCGTGCTGCTGTCGCTCATCCAGCAGCTCTCCTCCAACCTCTCAACCCGCTCTGAGCTCAAAATCAGGTAAGGAAATCAGGATTATTTCATGCATCATTTTTTGGAAGTTAGGTGTGATTTTCTTTGTTTTTCCATATCCACAATAACTTAATTCCCAACCTGAAGTTTACCTGGCTCTCCTAAAGGATCAGAGTAACTGTGTCCTTTTTACTGTGTAATTTATCTACAGCCCACAAAAGACACACGTGGGCTGCACAGTGCAGCTGCTTTTTGTCTTTTAGATGTGAACTTGAACAACCACCCCATCACAAATGTCTGTGATATCAGAAAAGAGTAGATGAATGTAGGCTTTCCTACACTTGCAGTGGGAAATTTAAAAAAAAGAAAAAAGAAATGTGAGTGATGTTGAGTGAAACAGCTGCTCTGTGTCAAACCAGCTGAACTCAACTAGAAGTACCAATGTACCAAAGCCCAGGTTCAATACTCTTGAAACCTTGTCCCCTTTATTGACACTCAGAACACAGTCTCAGGCAGGCACAGGCACAGTCTGTCCTCCACATAATGACAGATGAAAAGAACAAGGCATAATATTCCAGGGTTTCCTTATCACATGTTCTTTCATCAGAGTTTTACTAGTCTCACCTCAGAGCTCAGACCAGTAGTTCTTAAACATTTCCTTTTAAGCTCCCCTTCAGAAGCTGAAAAAAGTTTATGTCCCCCACCCCACAATTTTTATCATTCATTCACACTGATAGTTGAAGAAACTAATAGAAAAGGATCCAAGGTGAATTTTACTAAAATAAAGGTCAGCACAATAGCATGAGCATTCTCTTGTTTGTTTTCTCTGCATGAAATAAAATTGATTCAGCTTAGTTTCACTCCTAATTACCCTGGTACCCTGGACACACACACACACACACACACACACACACACACACACACACACACACACACACACACACACACATTCTCCACCCCTGCAGTGGCTTGTGCCCCCTCAGGGGGGCTCACCCCACAGTTTGAGAACCACTGGCTTAGACCAAATACCGAATCACTGATGACATGCAAACACGATGGTTAAAATAACCTCAAAATTTTTTCTCATGAGTACTGATATATACAAAATTCCAACTTAAACTGATACAAATATTGAAATATTCATTCCTTTTCAGATTCCTTGCAGGATAACACTCATTAAATTATTGTCTCACAGCACCGTAGTTTGATATAAGACCTGTCTTGCAATGCAGCAGGCATAACTTGCAATTTTGGAAAACGTCTTTGGGTTTAATCAGAACCCTGTGAACTGTATAAGCTTACGTCTTCCTAAAATGCTTTAGTTTTAAGTTCATTTTCTCACCAAGCGACAGCAATGAGCACGTTTTAAATTGCATTACACGCCTGTTTTCCCTCACAGGCTGAATCCTTTGTGACCCTCGATCAATAATAAAGCCAGTCTTTGCCTAAACTTTTGCTTCCTATCTCATCTCCATTGTATGTCCATTATTCCCTGTC
Organism: Toxotes lorentzi; assembly: GCA_037833715.1. NCBI lineage: Eukaryota > Metazoa > Chordata > Actinopteri > Toxotidae > Toxotes > Toxotes lorentzi. The sequence goes on from JBBMJY010000021.1 coordinate 4,388,207, forward strand.
TCCTGAGTCCTAAACGGTACTAAACTGCTGACCCCATCACGCTGCTCCGTCTGTAGCCCTGTTACATGGCTGTCAGGGGAGCTCAGATGATCCTGTGAATAGCATTGCAGTTTTTGGATCCTCTCTATTGTTCTGTTCTATGTCCTTGTATCGTTTATCCTGTTGTTCACTCTTTCACTCTTCTTTTGTCCTTTTAACAGTTTGTGATGTTCTGTTATCCTGAAAATGACAAGCTGTGACTCCTCAGTGAGCCACCACCCCGCTCACTTTGTCCTTTTCTCTTCCGAATGCTTGCATCCCACCTCGTCCTGTTCTTTTCTCCCCCAGAAAACCTCCTTCTCTATCAGAGTCCCTTTATAGCGCCTGTCTGGTGCTGCGTTTACATTGCAGCTGCTTGCTGCTGCTAATACAGCCCTCTGGTGCCACTGTGTGCCATCTGGAGAGAAAGATGAGGGCAGCAGGGTGTGTTTCAGTCTGAAGCATTATTAGAACAGATACAGTCACGGCTGGATGATTTTTGGTGGGAGGGAGCTCAAAACAGGAGAAATCACAAAACTTCTTAACATCTTGTCACTTTGGTGTATTTTAATGGCAAATTGTATTTAAGCTGTAAAGTAAACTCCAAGCTGTCATTAGTAAATAGATGTCACATGATATTGGTGTAATACTAAAAGTATAATATGTGTACAGTTTATGCCATAGATGGGATCCATGCATGTGATCCCATGTTTTTATTCACATCTAACACACATCTGACACAAAACACAGGCCTGTAAGACTTTGCATCTAAAACTTGGAGTGTTTTTTTTTCTGTACTTCTGAGGGAAGGAATCCATAAGAGAAACCCAAAGAGAGACAAAAGCTTTGTTAGCATTGTTAGGACCTGAGAAGCTGCGATTATCCACAAAACCTGCGGCCTGAGCGGGATCATTAGCTGCTGTTCACATGGGAATACTGTGAATTAAGAGTTGTCTTGTTATTTATTTATTTATTTTTAAAGGGCTGGACACGGTTTAGTAAAAGGCATATTATCTCCTGCAGGACATGAACTGTAGAAAGACATGCGGTATCAGTGGTTTTATGTGCAGTGACATTAAATGTCGCGTGAAGGCCGTGTTAGAGGTTTTATGTTATGTGGGAACAGCTCTAATGGTTAGACTGGGATCAGGTAGTCCTCCGGACATGGAGATGAATGGAGGAAACTGTAAAAGACGCTGAGGGTGGGAGAGCAGGACAGAAATAGAGCAAGGTCTGGACAGTCTGTCCACCAGATGTCTGACTAAAACTCTTAATTGAGGAGTTAAATGTAGTGTAACTGGAGTGAGAGGACAGGACGCAGGTGAGAACAAGCAAAACTCAATTTCTGCTATATTTGAGCGTAGACACACATTCACACAGTGTGCTGGCAGCCAGGAAGGTGATCAAGGACAGTGCTTGACATTCAAGCTGCAAAAGATAGTTGACACAGTCATAGACCTCTCTCCGTGCCCCCTCCCTCCCCCAGCAGCACCACACCAAGGGTCAAAACACAAAGTCTGCACAAGTTCTTCTCGTACTGCTTTTATATTTGAGTGAATGAAGGCTGTGATTTGAAGTTTCAGATCGTAAACGTGAACCTGTTTTCATTTCACATCCTTTCCTACATATAGAACAAAAATGACCACGACCTCTTGTGCTAAGTTAATTTTTTTGTCACCCTGTCGTCTTCTTGAACCTGCCTCTGCCTCTTTTCACAGTGTCTGTCCTGCTCATACCCGCAGCAGATGATATTTGCCTGGCTGGAACTTTTAGTCTTCTTTTGTCATTGTTATCTAACGTCTCTCTCCCTCGGTGTCCCCTTGCAGTTACCTGGAGGATGCAGTGATGAATTTGGACCACGGCGACCCCCTGACAAGAGACCACATGTCCTCTGTGTTGGCCCAGGTCAGACCGAAGCTCTTTGCCTTCCTGCAGCAGGACCCCCACAGCCCGCTCAGCAAGAGAGCGCGGCGCCTGATGATGATGCTGCAGGGTCTTGTCAACCACTAGTCCTTCATTTAAACCCTGGTGCAGAGTCCTTTCCCTCATAAATACAGCTCATGAATCCATTTTTGTTATGAGTCTGAAAGAAAGCAACAAGGACTGCTTCACCCCACTGTGAGCAGATTGTTGGAGCTTGAGGACGGAACATGTTGTTGGCTGGAGATGGAAGAAGAAGAGGGCTCCCAAATGAATGAGTCTGAAACTTTTCATTTGGTTAAAGAAGAAAGTCCCCTCTCGTCCACCTGTCCCTTCACATAACCCTAAATCCAGCTCTTTCTTCCCCTGGGCATTTCTTCTAATTCCTCCCCCTCCTCCTCTTCCTCTAACTGCACCAGTGAAGTGTCGAGTTAGAAAATAGACTGTTTTTGTTTCTCATATGTTTTTTTTCCCTAGACATACTTTCAATGCAAGACAATAATGGTCTGGACAGAAAGATTGTTGCTGATTTCTGTTAAAGAGACTCTTTAAGTTCACTGTAGATTCTTGCCGACCTTCATTACTGCTGCTCCCCCACACACACACACACATACACACCTCCCAGTGAGGCATTCTGGTCGTCTCTCATCCTTTTATCCCTATCAAGAAGCAAAAGACTGTCTCAGAAACGACAGCCAGAGAGCCTGATAATTCTGGTCGTCCTCGTCTCTCAGACACACAATACCTGACACTCCTTTGATGTTATATCATCCAAATGTGCACAAGACTCGAAGAATGTTCAGCTGAGTGGTCCACAAGACCAAACATGGCTGGTTCTTTTGTTCTGCTGTGTGCCTCTGACCTGTCAGTCAGACATGTCGAGTTCTGGGACACCGGACATGATGGGATGCAGTGGCTACTTCTGAACAACAGAGAGAACAAAAGTATGCTGAAAGAAGAAATGTTTTGCCTCAAAATGTCGCCTTGTATGGTCTTCAGAGCAAACAGCAGGCTTGGACACACCCCCCCCCCCCCTTTCGACACAGAGCAGCATCCTCCGTAGAGTGAACTTGGAATTTAGTTGCTGCAGGAAAACGCAGTCCTTGGTTCGGTTTTAAACAACCAAGCTAATCCCAGCAACCAGAAGTATGTACCATCCAAAGCCAATTTATGTTAGTGGCATATTTCCTTTCTGTTATTTCTTATTAGGTTGGAGATGACAACCTTGCCAGGCCAAATCTGTCTCAGTGAGGATCAACATGTTGACTTGTTATACTGACAGTTCGTAACACTTGTTCCTGTGTTGGATGTATCCGGGACGAAATGCATATCTCATTAGAACTTTTTCCATCTGACCTGGTTTTCACACATCTTTTCGATGAAGGTTTTTCCAACGAATACAAATAAAACTAAAGGATGAGAAATAACCAAAACATTTTTGAAATTGAATAAATATTTGCGAAGGTCCTCCAGGCTGAAAAGAATTCCCCTTTAAAATTTGAAATGGTTTGGAGCCCAACATTGAGGCTGGCAGCCGTCCATGTGTACAGCTCTGTCCTGTAAACTGATCAGACTGCTCCTCATGTTTTCTTCTGTCAGTCCCTTTTTTTTTAAATAACATTTAGTATTTGTAAGACTTGTATACTTGCTTTAAGAGTTGTCAAACTAGTTATAAAACATAATAAAAACACTTCCTATACATAATTGTTACTGCTGATGTTGTTTTATCAGGATACTGCAAATAATGTTTGTTAAACTTAATGTGCAGTTACTTCTCACGGACTCTAGGAGGCAGCACTTAGTTGGACTGCAAATATTCACCCAGCTTGTTTAAGTTTAAGTTTTGAATTCAGAAATCATTCCTGCTCTGACAGTATCTGTTTTACTAAACAGTGAAAAGCCTGCCTTTAGGTTGTAAATGCACTGTTCATTCATCTTTAAAGTGTGTAGAGAGTGTGTTATCATTTGTGTTCGGCCCACTCACACATTCAGTTTAATTACAGGGCGACCACACTGTTGCTGATTGTAAAGTAAAAGCTCAGTTAATTTGACCTCTGTGTTTAGAATCTGTTAGTTTGGATTTGTCTAGCAAGTGCCTTATTGTATTTTATCTGTTTCGGACATTTGATCCCATTTGGGCCTTTAGACAACTGGTAATACTGTCTGTGTAAAATTGCTGGTAAAATGCTGTCACTTTCTCTCTCTCTCCATTGTGTTCATTTCCCTCTGCTTGGTTGGTTATGTTGTATCTTTTACAGTTTCTTTAACCCCAGAAATTTTTGGAATAATAATAAAAAAAGTTCTTCAATTCATTGTGTTTCTTCTTCTTCTTCTTCCAGAAAACAGAGGTAAAGTTAAAATAAGCTGCTTCCTACCGGAGATTTAGTGACGGACTGTGTTCAAACAGACTTTTCCTTGCACAGTTCTAAGGTACTCGTACTTAACTTTTATTATATGCTACTTTCTACCTCCTCACTACTTTTCAGAGGGAAATATTGTACGTTTCACTTCTACATTTATTTTTACAGCTACAGTTGCTTTTTCAGATTACAATTTTACATAAGAATGTATAGTTTTATAAAATACCACACACTGCTACAGATTAAATCAATGCTTTTCTAACCTTTTTGGCTTGTGACCCTTCACACAAAGACAGTCTATGTTCTGTTGATCTGTTTGATTAACTGTTTGATGTCCAAGAAGGTAAAACAAAAAGGTTCGGATTAGAGAGAAGTACAGAATATAAACAGATTTGTAGCAAATCTAAGTTTTGTTTTTGTTTTTTCTTCCTTCCCTCCAGCCTCATTAATCATCTCACATGTATCTCCTGACCCATGGATGGGGTCCACGCACAGGCTGGAAACCACCGGACCGTACCTAACATAGACCACCAGCTAAAAAGGCAAAATGATGCATCAGCATTTACAGTCTATGAGAGTGAGACCGTTTAAAGTAGCGTTTGGAGAATCTTCACTCTGTTGTACTTTTACTGTACATTGAGTAAAGAATGATCTGAATCATTCTCCCACTGTTATTAGACCCCGAAAAAAAACCTCATAGCGTCTTCCCGTCCGACCCGACCAGACCTGGATCCCGTTCAGCTCGTCTGGGACTCTCTTAGCTGCTGTAGACGTTCCTCCTCCCCCTCCTCCTCCTCCTCCTCGGCACGGACGCGCCCTCCCCTTCAGCGCAGGGGAGCGCACTGTGGATGCTTTAACACTGGAGTACAGAGCTGCACCAAGAACAGGACGGAAACACTTTGACCAGCACCGAGGAGCGGGACACCGGACTGACTCTTAAAAACACATAAAACAAACTTGGGGATTCCGGTGCAAACCTGAAACTGAGAGAGGTCGGAGGACAGATCATCGGGTCAGCATGCCATCTTTGATGAACTCTGCCTGTCTGCTCTTCCTGCCTGTCGCTCTGCTTCTGAGTAAGTACAGAAAATATCTGAAAATGTCCAAGTGATTCAGCTGCTTTACTCTGCGACTCTCAGTCTTCCAGACTAGTCTACCCTGCACCTCTGTGCACAGCAAGTTGAGGGGTCCCGTATCTTCCCACATCTATAGCCAGCATCCAGCGGCACATGTGCTACTACTGAAGAAGCGATCCAGTCAGGGAGAGCTGACGAAAAACACAAAACTAAGGAAAAAAAAGAAAGCCTATAAGGCTGTGGATGCAGCAGTGTTGCGCTGTGAGAGTATTCGTTCCCAAAGGTGGATACAGGATCGTTACGCAAACTGCGTGATTTCCACTGAGTGTGATCTGCCTGCATCTCTCCAGCTCTGTTACACACAGCAAACAGCTGCTGATGAACAGCTGGAGTTGAATATGATATAACCCCCCCCCCCCAGCTTGATAGCACCGTTCATTCCACACCCCTCCCTTCCACAAACAAACTCTATGATAATATCTGTAGTTTCTAAACTCAAGCTGAGATGACCCTGATGACATCACTGTGACATCATTAGGGTTATTTTTGGCTGGACCCGACACTGGGGCCAGATCTATAAATGCAGATGTCTGTACCTGACTGACTGACTGAGTGATGAAGTTACACCAGTGTTGGAGTTTCCTCATTGGTTGCTGCTCTTTAATAATGAACTGGTGCAAACAGTGTCTATGAGGTCATCAGGGGCCGTTTACAGCCAGTTTTGCTGACTTAGCACCTTTGTTGATAGATTTACCGACTTTCCGGGCCCCTTTGTTTTCAAAATAGCACCAAGCAACAACTCTAGAGACTTGTTTTGACAGACCAGTATTACCTCTGAGCACGAGGTCGGACTTTCCCTGTGCAGGCACACCTCTGAGTGTGTTTCATTCCGTTTACTGCACAGCCGCTGACATGAATGAGCTCCTGATCAGTGATCATTTTACATGCGTCTTTAACTTATGTGTGTGGTGCTTTTGTCAGACGATGTTGTGGTTATAATAACAGGATTTTAGCAGAGCAGCAGTTTGGAAATGACTTGGAAGTGACGGCTGGTTCACATATCTCTTTCATATTTCAGTCTCTGTTTCATACTTGTTCCACTGTCTGACAACAGAAAGAAAAACATGTAAATGAGAACAGCTTCATTGTGTATTCAGGTTTAGGAGAGAAGCAAACAGATAAAGGGCTGAAACCAGCTGATACTAGGCTGAATGCAAATACAATAATATGACGTCATGAATATGCTAATTATCAAATAACTTCATCTAGCAACATTTAGCAACTTCTTGAGCAGGCTCCAGCTCCAGCTACTTTCCGTTCATAGTAGTTCTTTACTTCGGTTCCACAACAGTTTTCTCAGACTGCAGAGCTCTCTTCATGACGACTGAATCCAACTGGATGTGCAACATTTAAATGAACAATAATACTGAATGACTTTGCCGTTGCATTAAAGTGTATTAACGTTGTTATCATCTGAAGCCACATCTTTAAAGTACAGTGTATGGTAAAACTCATCATCATCATCATCATCATCATGATTGATCATCCTCCCATGTTGATGCTGCCCCTGATGTCAGAGCAGTGATGATGAGGGGGTGGATGGGAGTGCGGTCCCATGGGAGAGTGACACTGTGGGGGAAAGAAAAACAAAAAGAGTCCCACCGATAAATGATGAATGAATCGCATCTGTCCACCTCCTCTGCTCAGCAGAGTCTCAGGGGACTCCGCTCAGCCCCTCATCTGAACCTGAGCGGGAAACACTCCTCTGCTGCCGTCTGTCATCTCCCCGTTCACTCACTCCGCCCCTCAGCTCAGTCATGTTACTGACACACAGGGAAAGAACAGACCCGTTGTGTGTTAATGTGGGCTGATATGTTTATGTGAAGCTCTTTCTTTGTTCCTGTCAAACTGTGTGTGTGTGCCCATGAGCAGCACTTCCTGTCACCTTTGACTCATCAGTCAAACCTGTTACAGTGGATATACATACGACAAATTAACAGCACATCAGGGATGTTTTCAATAACAATCTGTGAATTATGGTACTTCTTTTTGTGGTTGGGTTGTTTCAAATCCTTAAAATACTGAAAATATCTGATTATCCAAAACCAATTTAAAACCCTAATTGCTTGTTCTTAAAAAAAAAAAAAAAAAAAAAACTTAAACAAAAATATTAAACTCTGAATTGGCTAAGATTAATAACAGTTTATAATTATATATATTTTTTTTTTACTTAACCTGCACAGTATCTTTAGCTCGCAGTGGATCTACACACACGCACAGCTCCTACCTGAGTACACCTGTGTGGGAAGTCTTATCAGTGCATGTTGTTGGTCTGTAATCAGTCCTGCCAGAGGCATTTTACAACATTTATATTCTGCAAATGTTAATCTTTTCCTAAAAATGTATCTCAAAGAGAAATAAGAGAGTAGTTTGGTTCAGAAGTCAGAAAGCTTCACCTGCTCAATGTTTGTATAAATGTAGGTACAGAAAACCTGAAAACAGGGCCTGCAACGGCAGCTACTCTGGACTAATAATAATAATAATAATAATCAAAATAATAAAAATAATCAAATTTGTAAAGCGCTTTTCCGGGTGCTCAAAGACGCTGAACAATAAACAGAACAGAAAAACAACAATGATAACAGTGGTAATTACAGTGACAGAAGTGACAAGTGGTGGAGAGATGAAGATGAAGTGGTTCAAGGGAATGGCAGTTTAAACAGGTGGGTTTTGAGCTGGGCTTTGAAGGTCGGAGGTGAATCTGAGTTTCTGATTTGCTGGCGGAGAGAGTTCCAGAGGGTTGGGGCGGCAGCGGTGAAGGCTCGGTCCCCCAAGGTTCGGTGCTTGGTTCTGGTGACTGGGGCCAGGGTGTTGGAGTTCGATGATTGAAGACAGCGGGTGGGGGAATGGCGATGGAAGAGATCAGTAAGGTAGGGGGGGGGGGGGGGGGCTTTGTAGGTGATGAGGAAGAGTTTGTATTGGATACAGCATTGGACAGGGAGCCAGTGGAGCTGTTTGAGGACGGGGGTGATGTGGTCTATGGAGCGAGTGTGGGTGAGCAACCGGGCAGCTGAGTTCTGTATGTATTAAAGTTTATGAAGGTTGGTAGAGGGAAGTCCATAGAGAATGCTGTTGCAGTGGTCAAGTCTGGAGGTTATGAAGGCATGGATGAGTATTTCTGCAGCGGAATGAGAGAGGTGGTGTGATGGCGATCAGAGAGGCAGGAGGTGAACCAGGAGAGTGCTGAACCGGTGATGCCAAGAGATGTAAGCAGATTGTAAGCAGTTAAGTAGGATGGAATGGTCGATGGTGTCAAAAGCGGTGCTGAGGTCAAGGAGGAGGAGGATGCTGAGGAAACCAGAGTCGGCGGCAAGGAGGAGGTCATTGGTAACTTTGAGAAGAGCAGTTTCAGTGCTGTCGTGGGTGCGGAAACCGGATTGGAATGTTTCAAAAGACTGGCAGGAGTGGAGATATTGCTGGAGTTGTGTGAAGTTGTGTGAAGTTGTCGAGGTTGTCAGGGTTCAGGCCAGGTTCTTTTAGGATGGGAGTGATTGCAGCAAGTTTGAGTGAAGATGGGACAGAACCAGTGGTGAGGGAAGTGTTTATGATGCTGGTGATGAGTGGGATGAGAGAGAGGAGACAGGCTTTAATGAGGGATGATAGGGATGGGATCCAGGTGACAGGTGGTGAGTTTAGTGATGGAGAAAAGTTTGGAGATGTTGAATGGGGGTAGGGGAGAGAAGGATGAGAGGCAATGACTGGTAGATGAGTTGAGTTCTGGTTCTGCGAGGGAGTGGGCGGAGGCAAGTTGTCTGTGTATTGAGTCAATTTTTGAGTGAAAGAAGGACAGGAAATCATTGCATTTGTCTGTAGTGAAGGTGACGGTGATATTGTCCTTTGGTTTGGTTAGCTTGTTGATAGTGGAAAACACGGTGCGAGGGTTTGAGGAGTTGGAGTGGACGATGTCAGAGTAAAATTTGGAGCGGGCATAATTGAGTGCAGCATTGTACATGGTGACATGGTCTTTGAAGGCTCGGGCATGAACAGAGAGTCCAGGTTTCTTACAGAGGTGTTCCAGTTGTCTTTGTTTCCTTTTGAGGTTATGTAGTTCCAGGGTGTACCATGGGGCGGAGTGGGAGAAAGAAACCGTTTTTGTCTTAAGGGGGGCAAGTTGGTTAAGGCAAGTGGAGAGAGTCCGGTTGTAGAGGTCTACAAGTTCAGAGGGAGTTGGATTTGCAGGGAGGGAGGAGGCCGTGATGATGCCAGATATGGAAGATGAGAGGGAGGTAGGTGCAGAGACATTTAAGGTTTGCGGAAGGTAATTGTGCATGTGTGTTTGGAGTGGGGGGTGGGACTGTTGATGTCCATGGTGATAGCGAGGTGGTCAGAAATCGCAAAGTCGGTTAGTGAGAGGTTTTGTATGGAGAGACAGGTTGTTGAGCAGACCAGGTCCAGAATGTGTCCGCAGCTGTGGGTGGGGGAATTTACATGATGGGTGAGGCTGAAACAGTTCAAAATGTCCAGAAAGTCAGCTGTGAGTTTGGATTTTGGTGAGTCGATTATGATGATGAAGTCTCCTATGAGGAGGAAAGATGGTGGGTGGACGGCTGGGTGAAAAAGTCAGTTAAGTCAGAGAGAAAGGAGGAGGTGGTTTTAGGGGGACGGTAGATGATGGAAACTGTGAGTGATTTTGGGCCAGGGAGTCTGAAGACCAGGTGTTCAAAAGATGAGGCAGCAGGGATGGATAGGGGGCGGAGGGTGAGGTCATCCTGGTGGATGACAGCAACGCCTCCTCCCCGACCTTCTGCACGGGGATTGTCCAAGTATGAGTAGCCGGTTGGTGTGGTCTGATTCATTGCAATGTATTCCAAGGGTTTATGTGAGACAGAGTAAGTCCAGTTTATTGTCGGTGATGAATTCGTTTAAAATGAGACTTTTGTTGTTAAGAGACCTGGTGTTGAATAACGCTGTCTTGAGAGGCTTTTGTTTTGAAGTTGTTGAAGTTGGCACTGGCAGGATGTTGATTGGATGTTGATTCTATTTTATTTAAATCCTTTCTTTATACATATATGTTGTCTGTTTAGTCACGGAAGTCTGTAGAGTAATGCAATTTCAATTCTCTGTTTGTCCTGTACATACTGCAGAATTGACAATAAAGCTGACTTTGACTTTGACTTTGACTTTGACTTTGATTGGAGTCAGGTGACAGGTGCTCGAATGACGCAGTTGGATGTTGTGGTGGCACTGTGTGGAGGATCGGGAGCTGCGGTCTGTCCAGATTGAGGGAATGTTGTTTTCAGCACTGGAACTGGAACGCATTTCACGTTTGGGACTCTGAACCTAGCTGCATCAAGAGGGTGGTGCTGATGTAACCAAAGAGATGTAAATACACTATAGGACTATACAGCAATAGGAACGTTGACATGTTACAGTAGGAAAAGCACAGGTGTAAGTAATACAATGAACAATGGCTGAAATCCATTTCGCTGATTCAGAGTCCAGGTACTGTATATGCTGACTCGCTGTCACACTGTCAGTGTAGAGCCATCGTTAATGTCATTGGTAACACCTGTACTTCTCCTACTCAAAATACCTGCAGTGAAGTAAGAATGTACAGTGGGGTTCAGTAGGAAAGTGGTCTTCGGCTTTTGGACTTCACTGTACATTTAATTAAACTCATGGGCCTAATTAGCTTATGCTGCTGGTTGTGTTAGACCTATGATAAACACAACATGCACAAGTAGACTATAAAATGATTTAGTAATTAAATATTCGTGAACCAGCTGCAAAGTGTAAAGAAATTAACAATTTACAGAACTATACACAAACAACACTAAGAGTCTGCAGCCATGCTAGCAGCTCTGCCTGGCTGCACTCAGCACAGTAGTGCTTTGAGCTAAATGCTAACATCAGCATGGTAACATGCTCCCACAGTGTAAATATGCTGATATTTAGCAGGTAGAATGTTTACCAGTGGTGTTTATCATGTTCACCATCTTAGTTTAGCGTGTTAGCATTTTATGTCAATGTTGAGATATTTCAGTGGGCACCAAAGTGCTGGGCTGTCTGACAGGCAGAGTCATGCTGCTGTAGTGTGGTTAAAATATTACAGGATTATGTACTGTATGAAGTATGTGATTTTTGTGCATGAATTTGTGTAAACACTGAGCAGATGAAATGTTCTCACTTTTCTGCATCAATAAAAGTGTTACCACAGATCCATTTCCAACTGTTTCTATGTAGATTTTGAAATGTTTCTTAAGAGTTGCTGGCTAAATGTGATACTTCAGGTTCAAAACCCACAATTTTTTTTTTAATGTGACAGAGCATGAACATGAACAGTTATGGAAACTACACAACAGCTCATTAAAATAGCTGCAAATTACTGTAGAAATGTGTATGTGTGAAACAAGCAGGATAATCCCTGTTTCCTCTCTCGCTCTGGTTAACACTGGCAGTGGACACAGACAGTTCGACTTTGTTACTTTTGGTTGGAGAGATTTAGTTTTGCAAGATGTCACTGGAGCTACTGTGTAAAAAAAATTCTCATCTCTACATCTGCAATCTCATATAAAGATGAAAACCTAATACCAAAACTGCCACCTCAGTAGCATGAGAGTCACTGTGTTTTATCTGAGATGTGCCAGGAGCACCCAAAGGAAACTTAGATTTGAACATCTGACTTTGAACATCTGACCAACAGAACTTCTAAAGCTCAGTCATCAACACTTTGTGTCTTCTTTGCTTAAATAGGAACAAAAATGAAAGTGTAAAAAATTCTAAGCATGGTTATGTACTGGACTGTTTCTCGGGTGCAACCAGTAACTACCTTGAGTTAAAAGTCTGGAACATGACCCCTGTCAAATGGAAAGCTGTTGTTTTTATTCACTATTCACAATGAGCAAATGTGATATAATGTGTTTATAAGTGAACTTTTTTTCCCTGTTTACTGTCTATTTGCTCCATATTTACCAGACAGACATAATATCAAACAAGTCCTTCACTATGGCTCAAAAAAACGTTACTGGTAGTATTGAAAATACTGTATATATTATATATCGTGTCTGTCCTCCTCCTCACTCCAGTCGTTTATCAGTTATCTGTCTCTGCTCATAAAGCTGGGAGTATCAGGGCCAGAGCGAGGCAGAGTTTTCCCCTGGGTGCAGGTCTCCTCTCTGCATCACCGGCGCCCCAATAATCACATTAAAAGCAGTCCATAGGCGAGAGGGAGATTATATTTGACCTTTAATTGTTCTCCTCGGGAAACACTTCTTAACCTGCCTCTCTCTCTCTCTCTCTCTCTCTCTCTCTCTCAGTGGATCGACTGCAGAGTTTCGAGGTGTTTTTTTAAACTGCAGCACAGACACATGAGGTGGAAGATTCCTCATTAAAACAGGCTTTTAAAGTCTTGTGGAAAATTGCCTGTGCTTTCCCTCCTCCTTTCCAGCTCACAAAGATCACTACAGCTCAACACACATGCCTCACACACACACACACACACACACACACACACACACACACACACACACACACACACACACACACACACACACACAGCTGTGTCTACCACACTGTACGCGTCTTCTATCATCTCCTTCCTTCCCTTCTTCCTCCTTCTTCCTTCATCCCCTTCTTTTTTCCTTCCTTCCTTACTTAGAAAGTTTCAAACCTCCTCGTTTCTCCTCCGTCTCATGTCTCTGCAGTCATTTTTTTCTCCATGCCGTCCCTCCATCACTCTTCTTTTTTAAATCTTAAACTCACTCTGTCTCTCATCTCTCTGCTTCTGCTTCTTTCATCATCTCCCCCTACCCTTTTTCTCTGCTCTTCTCCATCCTCCCTCTGTCCCTCTCATCAGGGATTCACAAATATCGATAAATCTGATAGCTAGAATCCTGCATCACATGTTTCAAATCAAAGTAAAGCGACTTCGTTTCCACGTTTTTTTTTTTAATAGAAGGATCTTAAGAGTTCTCTTGCGATATGATAAACATATCTCATGCTCCACACTGTTTGACCGATGTGATCTCATGAGATCAGATACTGTGAGGAAACCTCACAGTAATGATTACTTTGCATCAACGATGGAGGAAAAAATAAGAGGACTGTTGAGAACCACTCCTGCAAATATTTGCTCCTCCTCTCATTCACTGCCACTGATGCCCATGTGATGGACACGTTTAAGAGTGTGTGTCTCATTTCTGTCTGAGCTCGGACAGTGTTCAGCTTTGTTGAAATTTGCAAGGTGAGCCAACAGAAACAGAGTTATACTGCTGCATCTTAGGGTTGAAAGTGGAGAAATCATTAATTCTACAGTTGGCCCATAATGTGGTCTTGTCCTGCTCTACACAACCAGACTCCAGACTACAACATCACTCTGCTCAGCATGATCACCCCCATCACATCCTGTGTGACAATGGGCCAGTGTTGTTTTACTGAAAGCAGGTCTGACCGAGTCTTTACAGTTGATGTATCTCAGTTCAGAAGAAGAGGATGTTGATGTTGTGGTGCATCCATCCATTCTTATTGTTACAACTCAGGATGAGGTTGGACAAAAGGTGAGACCACACATTAGTTGTAACTAAAAATAGGTTTATTCTTCATATCTAAAAGAGGAAATGAACTAGACACAAATCAAATGCAACAAAATCAAAAAGGTGGGAAGAGAGGGAGCAGAGAAAGAGCTGCCGCAGCTTACATACAACAGGCAGGTGGACAATCCAGGCGAGCTGACCTGGGTCAGGTCCACACCATTGTTCTCACACCAGGCAAACATGCGTGCACCGACAAATCTCTCACATTATGTGAGGAAATGTTCCTGCCGCAGACGCCTCAAGAAATTTTAAACATCACAGTCTGCAGGCGCAGACCTATGGGCTTGTTTTTGACAGTCTCTTTCTGACAGATCACAAAATCCACTGAAACAGTCAGGATGCAGTAAATCTGTTGGAAAAAGGTGGGTTGTATATAGACCTAGATATGTTCTGGTTTTTGAAAAAGCAACAGACTGAACTTCATAGGAGTCCAGGACTGAGATAAAGACTGAGCCGAACAACCCTTCTGCTAGAGAGAAGGTTGATACTGAAAAGTTCTGCAGAACCTAAGATGCATCCATCCATTAGCTGTACCACTTATCCTTTGAGGGTTGTGGGAGGACTGGACCCAATCCCAGCAGACACTGGGACGAGAGGTGGGGTAGACCTTGGGCACATCAAAAACAACCTTCAGAAACAATCTTCAGTGATTTATTTTGTGTCTAATGTCAACATTTTAAAAATAATTTCCCTCTGCAGTATCTTTGCATGGCAGCTATGGGACACTTAGAGGAGAGAAGAGATTGTAAATATGGCAAATATTAATGTATGGTTTCTTTTTACAGCTGTATTTATTGGTAGTGTCAGAGTCCACAATTCCCGTGCAGGATTCAGTCAGCAAAGTGATTTGTAATTTCCACCTCTTTTGTTAATGTTCCCTGTCCTGTTTTATGTTTCCTTCTTGTTCCCTCCTGCATTCGTCCTCCTGCATTTAAAGACCTTCTACCTGTTATCATGTCCCTCCTTCCTCTCTTCCATCACTCCCCCAGTCTCCCTGTGTTCGTGCTCTAATCCTCAGCTCCACTTCCAGTCGTTAACCAACACACAGGCACTCCGGTGAGGACTGTAATGCGCCTACACACCCTCACACACACACATGCACACCCACACACTCGTAATGAACAGACATGCTCTTAAATTTTTCACGAGCACTTAGACCATCCATGGTCACACTTGACACCAACAAACACGCTGAACACATACGCCACAGGACATGCACACACACACACACACACACACACACACACACACACACACACACATTCTTTTTGGATCTGCACCTTTGCCTTGATCTTCTCCAGGGAGACTGCTGATGTAGGTTTGTGTGTGTGTTCATGTATGCATAAGGATGAGAGTGTGTGTGCGTATACGTGTGTGCTTCCTGCATGAATTGGATTAAGACCTTTTAAACAAGCTGTGTGTGTGTGATGTGTGTGTGTGTGTGTGTCAGGGTTCCTCTAACAAATACCAAGTAATGAAGTACCAGTAGAGCATGACTCTCTCTTCTCCTTATCCCCAAACTACACCGAGCATGAATATTCATACACACATACACACAGAGACACACATATCAAGTTAAAAGATGCTGTATCGCTGCACACACACACATGTAAATCTGGCTGTATACTGTTTAAAGAGGCCACTGTTCTCCTTTGTTATCACTATAATTGAATTCAGCTCCTGTTCTTACTGTGTGGTCGTGTGTGTTGTGTGTGTGTCATGTGTGTGGCTCCTAAAAGTGAAGTTTTAATCTGTGTGCATGTGTTTGATGTGGTTATTAATATGCATACTGTTCGTGTGTATGTTCATTCATTCATTCTCCTACACCCTTTGTCTCCAAATTCGCACACACACACACACACACACACACACACACACACACACACACACACACACACACACACACACACACACACA
>JBBMJY010000021.1:4404188-4442036 GCA_037833715.1 Toxotes lorentzi
CACACACACACACACACACACACACACACACACACACACACACACACACACACACACACACACACACAGAGTTCACCCCACAGTGTGTACAGAGAGCATATAGGCATAGAGAGGTTATTGGCAAGGAGGAGAACAATGGGTGTCCAAGGTCAGCAGAGCTCTTATCTGTTAGTCTGCCTCCACACACACACACACACACACACACACACACACACACACACACACACACACAATTCTATAGGGAAGGAGTGCAGAGAGTGTTGGCTTTCACTCTAAAAGAAGCGAGAGAAAGTGAGAAAAGTGAAAAACTGCAATGTAGTTTACAGGAACACAATTCAGGGGAGAAGTAAGAGACGTGTTATGGAGGTGAGTGAGAGAGGCAGAGGACAAGTTGTGAGAGAGAAGACAGAGAAAATAAGATGGAGAGAAAGAGGAGGAGAGAGGAACAGAGACACAGAGAGAGATCAGGACCTGTATTTATCAAGCCTGTCAGAAAAAGGCAGAGCATCATGGATCACTGACCAGAGCCTCTGGACAATTCAATTTAATATGATCTGAAGCCAACCAAATAGATCCTGCGAAAGCTCTCCAGCTCGAGAAACTTTGAATAAAACCCACCAGAGAGAAACAGAAAGACAGAAATGGAAGAAAGAGAGACTGAGTACACAGAAATCCTGCAGTTTTGTGAAGGACAAACAAGGTGGGAATCTGTTTGACAGAGGACTTCTTATAGACATGAGCACATTAGCAGCGTAAACAGAGACAAGGGCACACGTAGCAACTGATGATGTCGTCATTAGTCTAAACGTAATCAGGCATCCCTCTAGATGGGATAGAAGATATGATTAAGCCTGTTTGAGTAATAAATGCCCAGATTATGTAGCATTGATAATGTTCTAATCTTATCAGTGATGGGCTGAACATTACCCAGCAACCCCACAGCCAGCTGCTGCTGCTGCTGCTGCTGTAAAAAGACCCTGTATATGGCACACACTGCAGTTCACCAGTGCATGTTGAGCTCAGTATACAGTGCAGTGTGTTGGTGTGGTGTTAAAGCTGCATCAGCTGATTACAACCTTAGCTCTCGTTTGGATTCCTCTCTCCAGTCACATAATCAATTAAAGTCCAATATTCATTCTCCCTCCAGTTTGGTCACCACCACCTCCTGAGGGAAATATCTGGCTCTTAAGCTTCTAAATGCAACTTTGAGTGTTGTTTGGTTGGGGGCAGGTGACACGCGATGGATGTATTCGAGATTTTTGGATGAAAACAGCTGCCTGCTGCTGCTGGAGATGAGATTAATGACAGCAGTGAGCACGAACCAAAACGCCAAAGTTTTCTTGTCCAAGAACCAAAACGAGCCGCCTGGTTCTGGCTTCATACTTAATGCACAGAAATGAGACAAACAGAAAACAAAGAAAGCCTATTCTCCAAAACACTCGACAGTTTTTTTAACATGATTTATATTGCTGATTTGCATTCAGCAGCTGTGCTTTTGCACCTTCCTTCTAAATAGCAGCTGAATTATTTTAAAGTACTTTCCTTGTGTTTTTGTTTGTCTGCATCCTGCCACAGATGAGGGGGGAAGTTGTTTGAATAAATGTGCACAACCTGCGAGGATGCGAAGTGACTTGAGCATTAATAAAAGATGTGTGTGCCTCGGCGCTGAGCATACATGCACACCTGAACCTGCCCCCGTGCACCTCTGTGTGTTCGGTTTTGTGCGCTTGCATGCATGAACGCCTGTGTGTCTGTGGGACGGAGGGAAAGGTGAAGTGGATGGAGGTTTGCGGCTGCAGGGCTGAGGACTTTGAGGCTTAGAGAAAGAACACAATCGACCACCAGCGCCTTCAGAAAAGACAGTCAGGATAAACCAGACGCAGTCGAAGGGAAGAGAAGAACAAGCCAACAGGAAAATCAAACTAAAACCATCAAAGATGTTAAGGTTGAGGAAGAAACACTCGTCTGTCTGCCTGAGCTGTTCACAGTCGACCCACACAGTCAGTTAGACACATATAGCTGCTTTCACTTACAGAAACTGAATAGCTTGTGACCTTTCCATGACCTAAACTTTTAAGAACTTGTGAGGATTTCACTCTCAGTTCTTTTCCTTTATGTTTCATATATAAAAATGTCTGAGAAATGCATGCCTGTATACATGTACGCTTGAGTTTCTTCATCTCCTCCCTGCACCTTTTCAAGGTGTGGTACATTCTCTGTTCTCCGAAGCACTGCAGTATCCTACAGCTGAGTCCCCTGAGCAGCATCCTCTCCCCAAATGTTCATCAGGTTCTCTCCATTTGTCTTGCTCTTTTGAATCACAACAGTCATTCTAGTTGCTGTAGTGAAATGTGCTTGTTGTAGTAGTTGTTGTTGTGATGTGACACATTTGCTTAACAAGTCATGTTTGCTGAGATACAGTGCTATTAGCACCTTCTGATTACCAACACTACCCTGTACCTGGACCTCACCTCCTCAGTAAAATTAGCTCAGGGGTCATTTGAAAAGCAGATCCAGTAAGTGCCCGTTCACTCAGGGAGCAGCACGGATAAATTCATTAGCATCCTCTTGACATACAGGTAGGTGATGCTGGAAGCCTGCTGACGTAATGACTGCCAGCACTCTTTGTTGCTAACTTTGCTTTACTTTGCAAGCCAGTCATATGGTGATTGCATTGAAATTGTGGCATTTTGAGACACATTTTGCTGTTGTAAATCCTAAAAGTTCTCATCTCACAGATTCCAGTCCTGTTTGATTTGGTGACACCTGTGGTTACTGGCCACAGCAGCAGGTGTGGTTTAATACTACAAGCCTCTGAACTATGAAGGCAGCAGCCACTCTTTGAGCAGCTAGTTCACAACAAATATAAAAGCCACAGGTTCCCAAGTTGATTTTAATACAAAAGTTTTTCATGCTGTGCAGGTCGTGAGTAGTTTTCCACACAACAGCAAGACACAGTAAAAGCAGTTGGTTTCCTTGCTTTGGAGGATGAGTTGGATGTGTGCAGCCTGTCACCTGCAGCTTTTCATCTAGCAGCTCGCTGTGGCAGCTCCTGACTCTTCCATCACTCCCTGCAATATTTAAAACTGATCCACTGACCAAAAAAAAAACAAGGTTTTCTAGATGCATTTTTAATAAGGGATCACTTTCACTGCTAACCACTTCAGTTTTCTATTAACAAAACCTTTTACCGTCACAATAACTTGAAAGAAGATATAAACACATCACAGTTGCAACAGGTAAAAGGTGTTCTTTGAAGCACTCAGGATGGCTGCATGTACATACTAGAGACCAGTGACTGACCAGCCAACAGTCTTCAGACACCAGACCTTCATACACATACTCATATACATAACATATGCACATGGCTGTAAACACACAGATATGCAAATATGTTGCTAAACTGGCACAGCCATAGGTTCACGTCTGATCACTGAGTGCTCTGAAATGTAAATGTGGATGAAAATTAACACATTTATTAACACATCCCCAGGTTATCACACAACAGTATCACACACAAACAGACCTAATTGCTAATTACTCTGAGCTGAGAGACAGAATTTAAAAGGATCTACACAGATGTGTGCGCATTAATTTATACTCATATACATTAAGTTCTTTATGGACACATAACAACACACAACACATACAGCCCCAGGGACAGGAAGTGGAAGATTATTTCCATATTGTGTGTTTCAGAGGTGTTTTTTTTTCAATAAGATTCTGGCTTCCTGTTTGTGTATGAGTTTATGTTGTCTAAAGGGAATATGGGTGAAGGTTCAGAGCCAAGGAGCTGGCTACAACATCATTCATTTTATGTGATTAGAGATTTTAATTTAACTTAATTTCAATGACAGCAAATCTAAAAAGACTTTTGTTATAACAAGAAAGATATGTTTTTTGTTTCCGTCCTACTTGGCAGCTCTATGGTAACAGCCTTTGTTAATCCTCACTAAAACACGCAATGTTTAAACAGATGATTCTTACCCTGAGTCGCTGTCTTTTGAGACATGAATTGTGATGGTCTACGTAAACAAAACTGACTTCACTTAAATTGATGTGTAAAGATAAAGACTCAGGTTTGAAGCAGACAAATCAGTGCAGGGTACACGCTCAGTGTCGGTCGTCCGAGTGGGTATGTTGTTACATCTTGTGTTGCCATGTAAACCAATGGTCTTGATTTTGCTTTTGCTTGAGTACACTGTTATTCACCCTCCACCTTTATGCTTGTATTAGAGCTGCTTCCTGGACTGGGTCTTGCATGAAAAGATGCATTTATAGTGAGTGACCTACATACATCCAACCTTTGTGAAATGTATCATTTTTCATTTTTGTTCACGCTGTGCCAGAGGGGTGTTGATTATCCTCATGTTAGTATTTTAGGCTACAGTTTGTGATGGTGTACTGGATTGCAGTTTATTGATAGATGCTTCTAATATTTTGTTCCCCATGTGGGGAAAATGGTGGATGTAATATTAGAAACAGTTTTGATCATAAAGCAGTCCAATTCCACAGAAATTACTTAACTGTGACACAGTATCAACAAAAACTTAATAGGATAAACTTCACAAAGGCTGGATTTATAACAAAACTGTTGTAGCTGATTGAATTAGATTGTGCAGCAGCTTGTGCTTGATCACAGGGTAAAATTATTACAGGGTAAAAGGTACAGGAATTCAAATGGTTATTTATTTTTATACTTTACATAATAGATCAAATTAAATGAAGACATGGAAAAAGTGTTGAATACTGTCTTATTGAGAGATGTATTTACATAATAATGGAAAACGAGGAGCTGATGCAGTCAGGATCCTGTGTGGTGACTGTAAAGACTACATTTGCATTTATCTGCTTTTCTTCCTTAACTTTAACTTACATAATATAGAAAGAAAATCAAGCCTAGGATGTGAATTCGTATTGGACAGTTTTACTCAGTCGTACAATCATATCTAACATTTCTTCAAACATTTAGATTTAGGGACTGCAGAACATTACACATATCATGTGTATATTGGGTTTGATACTTGCATACATGAAACGTGTGAGAGTAGCTGTGACCGTTGTGTACCAGGAAAAAGACTCTGAGGGTGAGTGGATACAAGTAAAAGAACTGAGAATTGTTGGTCGAAGAACAGTCGGGAACAAGAGAGCAGTCAGAGCAGGCAAACAAGTCACACGCGGCCAGGCAGACATGTCAGGAAGAGGCAGATGGTCAAAACACGTTCATGGACAAATTTACAGAACTGGAACTGGAACACGAAACACACAGGCAGGCAGATACTGTAATGCAGAGTCTGAGAAACAGGCCGGGACCCAAAAGCAAACAGGTGATCAGTGTTTAACAGTTTATTTATAAAGTCCAAAAACAAAAGAGAAGACAGGGGAGCGGAGGAACTCCAGGGCGGCGTGGCAGGGTCGGTGGTAAAGGCAGCGTGGAGGCAGGAGGGGAGAGACCGGAGGAGACTGCATAGGAAAAAGAACACGATGGTTAGTTTCAGTCTGAGTGTGATTGCGCCCGATCAGCCTGAAGGTGAGGAGGAGCCGCCCTGGAATCCTCACCTGTGAGACACACCCACACCAACGACACACACCCACACCTACACACAGGAGAAAAGAAAAGAGAAAAGAAAAGAGAAAACCCCAGAGACAGCCGAGCTGCCTCATGACAGATACAGGTTCAGGTTCAGTCACGGGTAAGTGGCTTGAACACAATGGCAACCTTAACAGCAAAGAGAATGTAGTGAAGAATTCAAGGAAGGGTTATTATTATTGTTCTTCCTCAGTCACATACTGTAGATTAGCAAACAAAAGTACAATTGTTACATTATCTGGGCCACTCAAAGTAACAGACGTCCTGGGCCATGTTGACAGCTGTAAATAATAAAATTAATAATGGCTGAATTACACTAAGTTGCTTCAGTTTCAGGGTCCTGCATGTTGGCTCCCTGTCACACCATCATGGCTGAAGGACCAGTCACACAGGATTTAAAATGGTGAAATATTGGAATTACAGTCATCAGAGGACCCGCTGAAGGAGGCAACATTAGTCTGTGCGAACGCTGTGTGAGTCCAGCTTTAGTCTAACACAGTTTGACACACAAATTTGTGCCGTACTAGCAAACATTTGTGTCAGTGATGACCTTTGAGGAGATGGAAAGCTGGAAAATCTGAAACAGAGGATGCTACCAGAGCTTATTAGCATGTGCTGCACCATTCACTTATATTTAACTGGATCTGTTGAGTATACTGCTCCACAACAGAGGAATAGTTTGCTGACATTTAGGAGACAGAAGTCGGAGATACAAATATATCTTTAGAATAAACAGTGTGAACTTAATGTCCCATTAGCAACAGCGCCAAATTAACAAGTTTGCTAACAAACCGTTAGCAAGCTCGTTAGTTTGGAGAGCTTTATTTTCCCTCATCGACTTTTTATTGAACAAAATGCTGTAGAATGGTGAATAAAATGCCAGGGGGGAGTAAACAGAGCAGTAGAATGAAAATAGAGAGAAGCTGGGAGATAGCTGGGCTATTGTGACTGACAAACAGTAGCCTGTTCAGGCTGTCTAGCATGTTAACTGTTAGCTTACCAGCTACTGCAGTTAACTCACTGGCTCTGTGAGTAGTCACTATGTCATCAAGCTACTGTTTCCACCTGTTTTGCGTTGAGTGAATGTCAGTGTGAGGTGTGAAAGGTAATTTTTGCATCAATAAAATGCAGCACATCGCATTGTGTGACGACTGGTTAAAAGTAGTGTATGAGTCATTATATAGTGCATATATATAATGTTCAGAACTATATAGTAAATATGGAGCGATTTCGGACACAGCCTTAGTGTAAATCAAGCAAGCATCAACATTTTAATTGATTTAAATGATAAATAAATTCATAATTTAAAGATCAAACCATGAAACTTTTCGTTTAAACCCCTGTGTGTGAGTTTGTCTGTGTTTCTGAATCCCAGGAGACGCTGTGGTTTTGCACTGAACTGAAGTTGCATGTGTGTGTGCTCCTGTGTTTCCATGGATCGTTACACACACAAACAGATATTATGTGTGTTTGCTTATCTGTGTGTGCGTTTTCCCCTGTGAGTTGTGCGTCTGGGGAGTGAGGTGCTAACAGTGATAAGATACAGCAGCAGCTTCAGGTGCTGAAGTCAATAAAAGCTCATTAACTCAACAAGAGGGTCAGTGGCTCTGTCCACCACAATATACCTCCCACTTTGTCTTCTTCACAGGGACGTGGTGTGTGTGTGTGTGTGTGTGTGTGTGTGTGTGTGTGTGTGTGTTATCTACTTTCTCTCCATCTTTCTGCACTTTTCCTCCTTCCTTCCCCTCATCAATGGGACTACACGGTTCATTTCCTCTGACTTTAGGAAGACAGAGTTAGGAAGTTTAGGGTGAAGAATAGAAGGAAACAAGTGAAAAAGAACATAACATGACCAATAATAACACTGATGTTTGTCTCAGTATTTACTGACTACATTACTGGCAACTATTTCCTAAAGCATATCTCAAATCTTTAGATTGATTTCAGTTCAGTCTGAGAATCAAACTGCAGAGATGTGAAGATGAAGCGATCTTTTGTATTACTACTTATTACTATATTACAGAAAATATCCTATATATCTCTCTATATATTTTTTTCATAGTAGAGAAAGCTATATATAAACACAGTACTGACATTTTACCACATTTGAAGAAATCAGTTTTATAAACCTGTCATATACTTTGAAAATAGTGTGTCTGCCATTTGCAGGGCTGAACCATGAAACTGAATTTTTTTCAGTTTTAAAAAACTTAAAATGCACTAAAGCTCCTCTTCACTTTGAGAGCCATCTTCAACACCCTCTTATTCCCTGAAAAGTTGTTGTTTTTTGATGTAGATGGTTTTCATCCCAGAGCTGCGTCACGCTACAGAGAGTATTTCCTGATGAGAAATATTTTGCTGGTCTGTAGTCTGCTCTGTGCCATACATTGCTACAGTGCTACAGTGTGCTGCAAACTGTTGTTTGTCTCTGTGCTGTAATGTGCTGTGTTTTGCTGGCTTGTGTGTGGTCTGGAGAGGTTGCAACTCATGTCTCATCTGGAGATGTTAGCTTGTGCCTCAGGGAGAACTTCATTAATTCATCTGAGATCATGCTCTCTCTCTCTCTCCCTCTCTCTGTGTGGCTAGTTGCTTTGCTTTTGCTGATTCTCCATGTCTTTCTGCTCTTGTTTTCCATTGTCAGTCACGCTTTCATTTCTTCGGCTCTTTGTTGGCGTGTTTGTCCTTGTGTCCTGTGTCTGTGCTCTAAACCCCTCTCAACTTTGCTCTTTTCTTTTTCACCCTCTCTGCCTTACATGCCCATCTCTCAACCGCTGCTTTATTGCTTTACATAACACCAGCTAACTAAACTGTTTTTTACACATCAATCTTTCATTACAATTCCGTTGTGAGCGCTTCCTAACAAGCTTTTAGGCTGAATAATGCACCAACTGGTGGCCAGTGGCCGAACATCAGTTGTGTGTGTGTGTGTGAATGTGGCTGTGTGTGGGTATTATCAGATCCACATTCTCGTAGGT
Source organism: Toxotes lorentzi (assembly GCA_037833715.1). NCBI lineage: Eukaryota > Metazoa > Chordata > Actinopteri > Toxotidae > Toxotes > Toxotes lorentzi. The sequence continues at coordinate 4,412,754 of JBBMJY010000021.1, forward strand.
CAGACTCATTTCCAGAGCAGAGTGGGTTGTCACTCCATTGACCCATCTGCTGCCGGCATTACAGCGGACAACTCTGTGCCCCTAGAGGGACGTTGCAGGCTTAAGTGCTTTTCCCAAGGGCACACCAGAGGGACATATGGGCAGTTTCTCAATTAGTTGAGAAAATGGCTGAAATTGTTAAAATTTCTCATGTGGCACTTTGAACCGTTTTGTTTCGCATGCTCGGGCATAAATGACTTTAAATGATCAAATGAACATGTGATCAATGGACCCCCCTGATTAGCCACAAACCAGCACTGTAATCTATATCCTGTGAAGCTAGGGACCAGTATCTGTTTCCTCCAACATGTAAATGTAAATGACTACTCTGTGCTTCATGGCAAGAGGCTCCAGTTGCAAGCAGGGTAAGGCAATCCTGGATATATTTAGTAAATGTTTAATTAATTATTATCAGTCACTTCCTTCAAAAACAGTGACTCTGAATGGAGTTAGTAATGTAGATTCATAGGGAAGTGAAGTCACATATTCTTGTCACCCGTTCTTAATTAGCATCTAAGAAATCCCTGGAAAAAAAAAATAGTAGATGGCTAATGTGTTAGCAAAAAGTGATTTATTTACACATCGGGCAGACACAGAGCAACATTAGCATTTATTATGAATGAGGTTTATGTCCACCTGATGGATTTAAGTCCAATATTCACTCGTCTTTTAGCTCTGTTTTTGGTCTCTGCCAAGTCCTGATGAAAAATTCTGGCTCTTTAGATGCTAAAATGCCATGCTATGTTCACCAAGTAGTCGCTAACTTTGTTGGTATGTTGTTTGGTTTGGGGATCTCTCAATTTACCAGTTGATCCAGGCTCCAACCATCACCTGTGATCCTTACTCATCACTTACACAAGCAGCCATAAAGAGTTTTCTCAACCTTAAAGACAGGGCCGTCCAGCAAAAGCTTTGAGCGCCTCCTTCATGCTCCTCCTGGACACATCCTTATGGGGTTTTTCCAGGCACTTTCGACTGGGTGGAAATCTTGTGACAGACCCAGAACACGTGGGAGGGATTACATATCCCATCTGCTCTGGGAATGCCTAGGGATTCCCCAGGAAGAGCTGGAGGATGTGGCTGGGGAGAAGGACATCTGGGTCGCCGTTTGTAGTCTGCTGCCACTGACTCAGAGTTTATAGTTGTGGTTTAAGGGTTTGCACTGTAGCTATGATGGGCAAACTGTGAACCCCAAAACAGGACCCCAATACTGTGAGGTCAGCTTGACCTATGCTACCTTTAATCTCTTGTGTCAAGCTAAAGTGGTGAAAGATAGATGAATGGACTTTGGCTCTCTGATGACACTTTCAACTACACAAGATTTATGCTTCAATATTGGCTTCGAAAGTGATTCAGTAGCAGAGAGGATCATCATACTCTCTTTCAATGTGAAAAGCTGTTTTGTGTAGCTGTCACATAAACTAAATCTGTTCTGTGTATCGAGAGATGAGGTTTCCTGTCTGTGCAGTGTAGTCTGGAGCATTTGTGCCATTTCACTGCTCTCTGATAGGCTGTTATATAAAAAGTTGTGTATTCCTGCAAACAACACCTCATAATGCTGTATGGGCACTTATGAATAAAGCACATACTGTAACTTTGTATAATTTTGACTCAAACAATGATAATGATTTTTAGAGCTCAGCTACATTTGCATAAGCTTTGAATAGAATCAGAAATGGCTACAGACAGTGGATTATAAACAGGGTAATTATCTCAGGGTTTGTCACGAAGGCATAAAAACAGAAATCCTGCTAAAGCGAAGTGATTCTGCTCACAGACAATAACTTTATGTGTAGGTTTTGCCAAATGGACTTCCCAGAGGTGAAGTCAGTTACAACAGGGCAGACAGTATTTTTAATTCTTCATTTCAACAACTGTTTTTCTAAGCATTTAAGTTTCTCCTCATCTTCTTTTATTTATTTATTTTTTTTACGTTACCACGAGGAATCAAGTTTATTGCTCAGCAGGTTGCTGTTAAACACCCACGAAGCTGACACAGTCATCAGGCAACACAACAGAAAGCAGCCGGAATAAGTTGTGGAGAAAGTTTACTAATTTGTTTTTAATTACCTGGTCGCTGGGTCAAAAGTGACCGAAGACAGAGAAGAAACAAATGAGGGCTGTGCCGTCCAAACAGGCCAAAGTGTAAAGAGTGAAGGTTGATCTGTTTCTATCTGGTGTTTTTACTTCTTAGCCTCAAACATCATATATATTCCATGATGAGATGAACTTCTGCAAAGATACTTCTATGTGATTTTGGAAGAAAACTTCTTCTTGCTGCTCCCCTCTTCTCTCGACTCCTGTGGTTGGGTGCATGTTTTATTGTTTTATTGTCAGGTGCCATCTTGATCCACAGAAGGGGCTGATGGGAGCAAGTCTGCTTAATAAAACACTGGCGCTGATGTTAAAAACTTCCTGCCAAAATGATTAGATCCTCCACCTCCAACAGTCATGCGGTGTGTTTATGTTTGTGTGTGTGTGTGTGTGTGTGTGTGTGTGTGTTTTTGTGTGTGTACAGCAAGGGGCACGCTCAGCTTTTAAACGCCTGGAGGATCCCCAACCACTTTGCACACACACACGCATTTACACACACAAACGCTGTTTGAGAGGTGAACAGACATTCCTCAAGGAACGCCATTTGTTCAGAGGTCTTTTTAATCACCCCACTGTTGCTCTGAGGGGACTGAAAGTAAGGCAGGAGTGTGTGTGTGTGTGTGTGTGTGTGTGTGTGAGACACAGAGACCAGCAGGGAAATCACCAAGAACAATCATGGCCACACATGGCTGCCTTCTTTGTTTTATAGGAGAGAATGACAGATATTTACCACAGCAGAACAACTTTGTATCAGTCTCATTTTCTGTATCCTCTGTATCTCTATGTCTCTTGTTGCTTTCTCTGTCTCTTTTGCTTTTTTATCTACTTTCTCTCCATCTTTCTGCACTTTTCCTCCTTCCTTCCCCTCATAGCTGTAACTCTGAACAGTTTAACTAACTTATAAAAAACATACTCCTGAGTTGAGTGGCTGTGTTTTCCCCTCCACACATTCCCAAATGTCTGTCATTTACTCCTCTTCTTCTTCCTTCTCAAGGTGTCCTCTTCTTCCCACTTCTTTCTCACCACTTCTACACCCGCCTGCCTTCTCTCTCCTCACGAACCTCTTCTTTCTTCTTTTCTCACTCCGTCGTCCCAACTTTCCCCAGAGCCTCCTTTAACTTTCCTCCCCTTTTTTTGGCCACTCTTAAAATTCTTCTCAGCTTCCACTTTCTCTTTCTGTTTCTCAGATAAGTGCATCAGTCGCTCCCACTCAGTGGATTGCCACTGTTAGATCGTCTTGTGTGAGAGTGAGTTTGTACCCATCACAGTCGGTCTCTGGAGGAATCCACTTTACACATGTGCTCCAGTGGTTCAAACTGAACCTTATACATATTCATCGACATATATTGGCACATTTCCAAAAACCAGGAAAGTCTTTTGTGTTCGCGTCTAACTTTATTAAGCTGTGTTATGTGCCGTGCGGTGTGATGAAATGATTCAGAACAACACTGGGAATTGGAACACTGGAAGGTAAACCCACCTGAATTTGAATTGGTTTGAATTTGGTTTTATTAGTGGAATTCTATTTGGCATCTATTTCTATTTCAGACTGAGCTAAATTTTAAAGGATACAGTAAATTCTAATTGTATTTTACTGCAAAATTTAAGTCAATGACCTGCATACATTCAAAAAAACACCAAATCCTCCAACCATTTAGGTCGACCTTGCCCACCCTCTGACACAAGCCACAGGACCATTTCCTGAATTAGCAACCCTACCATTTGCATTTGAACTGTTAAGGATCACTGATCACTGCTGTGTTTAGTGCTGCAACAATGTTATGATAAATGCTGGCAGTCCAGCAGACTATTCTGTGTATAGTGCCTTGCGTACACCCTCTGATGACGAAGTTCATGTTACTCAGACACTAGCAGACCCTTGTGTACTTGAGGAGGTAAGTGTAATACCAGCTTTAAGCTTTAACTTTGTTTTTGTTAACTTAGTACAGAGCTTGGCTAGCTGTTTCCCCCTGTTTCTGGTTTTGGTGCTAAGTTAAGTTAGTGGACTGCTGTTTGGCTTTTAGTTGCCTTTGTCTTTGAGCTGTATAATGTGATCATCCGTCTTTGACCACAGAGGGATGAGAGACCGAGCTGAGCAAGTGGCCTTGGATAGCAGTAACAAACTAGGTTAGCTTAGCATTAGCTAAATAATGTGCTTTTGTGGGACTTTGAGGCTCTGACTTAGTTCCATGTTTGCTTTGAAAGAGACACGGTTCTTTTCCACACTCTTGTAATAAAATGCGTCTGACTGTATAACTGTGCAAATGCTCATAAGCCTCAGAGCTTTTCAGATTTTTCACGTCTTCACTGTTTGTTGCAAGGAAATCAGTAAAGTCGCTAAATATGCTAAATTACCTAAGTCCACTTCTTCAGGTCATCAGTAGCAGGAGGCAGATGAATGATCACATTATTCTGTTTAAGGTGTTACAGGATGTGTTCCCACATCATTTATTTCCCATAAAGGTATCATGGGACTGTGAATAAAGTGGACAGATGTTCACTGAAGAGACAAACACAAATGTTATCTGATGTCTTCGCTCCTGGTGTGAATGCAAGCCCTGACACTGAGCAGCTGTGGCCTCATAATACGATTTTAAAAAGCACAATAAAATAATTTGAATATGATTAAGTTTGCTGACAAAACGGGGCTACATTGTCTTTCATTTTTGTTGACTAAGACTGGACTAAAACTAACAATAAATGATTAAAATGTGAAAAAAAAACTTTTATATGTTTTCATCAGAATAGAAACAAAACCAAAATGAACACTGCTCTCGGGGTGGTTATTTGCTGTTTTAATGACTGACTGAAGGTTACAGTTAATCGAGTGTGCTACACTGCTTGTATGTTGGTTTATATACATATTCAAGGAATAAAATGTACCACTTGTCCCCAAACTAAACTGGAACTGTAAATGTAATCAGCCAAATTCATGACTCAATCATTTAAACACATTCTGTGAACTACTCTTTTCCACTAGTCAGCTTGTTAGTTGGTTATCTGCTGATTGAGACAGTCACTGCATGCAGCTAGCGTCCATTTCAGACTTCCTCTGATCTGTCCGACTTTGTTAGCAGTGGTGCTGGCCTGTCTGTGCTTCAACCCACCTTAATCACACTCTCGATGTTTGTTTGTCAGTGGGCAATATCGGTTTGGCAGTCAGTCAGTGTAATTGGCTATGCACCAGCAACTTAAAGCCAAGACAGAGCCTTATTATGCAGCTATTTGTCACTAAATCCTATACCAAATTGGTATAGGTTTTACTGACACCCACTGATAGTTAGTAGGATATACAGGACAGAATTTGTTGTCGTGAATGAGTGAATAAGTGAGAAAGTGTGAATGAATTAAAGAATAAATTTAAAAGTACATCATTTAGTAAAGACATAATTGAACATATTAACAACTTTCTGAATGAACGAAAGAACAGGGCCACATGGAGCTGTGCTGTAGTAAAGGCTTTTCCTCCCACCTCTTGCTCCAGCAGTTTACACTCACTTATTGATCCAAATGCCACAGACGTATACTGTATCACCTGGTGGAGACACAATATACCCATCAGTAAGATGCATTCACTGAACACTACAGCACTGCGCTGCAGTCATTTCACTCTGTTGACTGGCATCCTTATGGCACCTTGTTCTTTTGAACAGAGAGCAAGGAGACGACCTCAGTGCGGCAGATTTGCTTGGTGAACTGAGAGGAGTAAAAGCATAGAGTTTGGAAGATGTTGCAGTGCTAATGCAGCACGGTGCAGTGTTAATGGCTCAGAGACCAGCAGTGCTGCATTTGTAAATGCTGTAATTTCAACTTTTCTCTGTCAAAGGGACCAGAAATCCTTTTTAGTGACGTCATCAAGAGACGCTTTGAGAAGCTGCTCCATTGAAAATGAATGACGTTGTGGAGTCAGTCTTGGTATGGAGCAATTTTTTTTTTTTTTTTATTAAGATAATGATTGAATCAACAGAAAGATTTTCATCTTTTCCTCTTAGAATTTAGTTAGCAACAGTTAATGGAACCACATTTCAGTTCAGTTCTGCCAGAAGTGAAGAAGCCTCTTGGATGAAAGGTGAACCGTCTTCAAAATCTAACCATGTCTAGTTGCCCTCGATTCAGCTCTTCTTAGACACCTTGACCCAGATGACTGAATATGTTCATTGTCAGTATATGAAATGACATTACAATTGGGAAAAATGAAGTCTCATTTGAAGCAGCAAAAAAACACTAACATTTCTGAGACTACCAGTTCTTCTTTGGCTGTTGTCTATAGAGACTGTGGCAGCTCAGGATGCAGTCAATACAAAAAGTAGAACAATTAGCAAACCTTTCCTTTAGACTCAGTGAGCTCCACCATTTCTCTGGTGTTGCAGAGGGTTATGCAGCGATAGGGTTTTAGTGCGACTGATTCCCTTCAGCTTAGTCAGTGTCGTGTGATGGCTGTGAATAACTCCTATTTTGCACAGTGAGCACCAAAGAGTATCGAGAACGTGTGTCAATTCATGGTCAGATGAGATCGTGTGGACAAGCCAATAAACATATCAGTCCCCTGATACTGACTGACAGCAGCGATCAGTTAAGTGGACTGAACCTGTCAGTTTGTGCAAAGATTCAGAGTCGAGTGAAGCAGTGAGCTCGTTGGCTCTACACAGTGGACAGCAGTTATCACCCCACTGTTTGTCTGAATGATGACGTTCAACATACAGTGCTGGTAATTGGTGTTGGGGGATTCGCTTGTTAGACAAATGCTACTAGAACCCAGTGGGAGCACAATTAGCAAAGTGGGAAGGATTTTTGAAGAGTATGTTTTGGAGCAAATTAGCAAAAATGCTAGTTTTTTTTTTTAATTTAAATTCTGTGAGAGCTTTTCACAGTAAATGTAAAGTCCTTGTTTGTGGCAGGCAGGTAATCCCTGTGTTGGCCAACTGGTTGGACTGTAGCAGAGTGCATACCTGGTGTGGAGCTGAATTGATTTTCTGAGGAAATGTTGCTGTGGAGAATGGAGGAACAGCTACAGCAGAATACAAAGTGGAAGCGGATCTTCTGCTGACATAGCATATTGAGTGTAACCATAGCATGTTGTAGCCATAGCAACATTTATTACAGGGCAAAAATAGTACATGGCTTTTTTTTTTTTATTTCTTGCTTTAATAGTAACTTGACATTGTTTGGCATTTCTGTTGACTTATTCTCCACATTCACGTGGAAAATGACGGAAATCCTCAGGCTTATGTTGGATCTCTTCATCATATTATCATGTTAAGCTACTTGACCAGTGCTGCTCTGCTGAAATCATCTGAATCAGCACTTCATGTTTGCCCTGACTGTAGAGTAGGTTGTCGCTCTGGCTCATTAGCATGTGTAAAGGATTTAACCGTCCCATGAGGAGAATAAAGAGAAAAACCCATATTTCACTGGAGGATGAATGTAGCCCGTATGTAGCATAAACTCCAGCTGTGACCTCAGATATGTGGTGTTTGGATGAATATTCATTCACCTACAGTCATGGGTCACCAGCCAGCAGGGGCCAAAATCATTTCCAATACTTTCTTGTTCTGTCCTTTACCTTCAACACAGCTCCAGGTTCATCCAGAGATGGAGAAAAGCCACAGAAAGCTTTTGCTTATTGAACGATTTAGGGGGAGAAGATTGATGTGAGGGATAAAAGACAAGTTTTTCTTTCAAATACTTTTCCTTTATGAGCACCTGCCCTGCAATGGGAGGGGAGAGAGATGCAAAATACAGCTACAAGCTCCAATTTTACCAATTTACATCAAACCAGAGAACCCACACACACCCACACAAGCTCAGACCTCCATGCTATTAAAGCCAATTTAATCACTGATCACAAGCCTTATCAGACTTAAAAGCCCTGCATAAACTCTGAGACTCATTTCATTTCATCTCTGCTTTAGAGGGAAAGTTGTGCTAGTCCGCCTAGTTGGTATTAAACATCTTGCTCCTGCCAACTATCTAATGCACCAAACGTGTTAAGATCAGAGCTGGATCTGTCGGCTAGTGAAGTAACTTCTACAGAGTTGTGCTGACGGCTTGTTGGTATAAATACAACATTGGCCCAATTGTGAGAAAGTAATTCTTCCTGCTGTTTACAGAACTAATAATATTTTTAGTGAAAAGCAGAAAAGAAATTGATTATTGAACAGTGTTACTTTCATCCAGAATAACTGGGGGGTGGAGGGAGGTCAAAGGCCCCTTATATTTTTATAGGGGGTCAGTGATCCATCAAAGGGGAACAGCAGACAACACTGTGAACACTGTTAAAATTAGAGAAGTGTGATTGATATTACTTGTTTTACATTAGACTCAAAACTGATTTTGCTCTTGATTAAGGAAATGAGATGTTTTAAGTTTTGATGTTTTTACACACATACATCATATGCGTGAATAACAGGGTAAAGTGAAAGTACGCTCCTTTCATCAGAACTCAACTGAAAAAGATTTTAGAAGTATTTTACTTGGACTTCAACAAAATTCATCATTATCTAGAAAACCAGATTAGTTCTTATTCAGTGATGATAACTACATTACCAGAATACCTAAAATCACTCTACTCTGGTGGTAAGAAAACCTTATTTAAAATCCCACTGACATTTTCAACTGCACTAATAACTAAAAATTCAGCCTTCCAATAACATCCTAGATTTTTGAAGGATAAACATCACAACTTGTCAGAAGAGGCCGTTAGCACAGATGTTACTGCTAAGTTACTGCTCTGACATGTTTCATCATCATGTTTCGTACTTTATTCCACCACTAGACCACAAACTGCTATCTACAGTTTGTGTTGGCGAGCAAGAACTGAGCCTTGACTCGTTCTATCTGCCCACCTCTTTCAGTGTGGAGTGTAGGATCCCAGTGGCACTCCATCTCCGTAGTTGATTACACTACATTGTAACATCTAACAACAGTTAGCTTAGAATTTTGATTATGCTGAAGTTAATGAGTGTCTGTCAAAGTTAACGAAGAGACTGTATGTTGCATCAAAAACACAAATGAAGAGAAACCCAATAAAGTTAGAATTGGATAAAGAGATAAGAATACATCTGTGTCATATCCTGAGTATGGTTAAAACCAGGATAATACATGGGTCTAGTGTGCATAGAGATAATATATATTTAATAAATAACTGACAGATAACATGACACAAAATAGAAGTTTAACACAGTTAAATTTGAAATAATCAATGTATTATAAAATTATTCTAATTATCATCAGATATTCTAATGAAACAAATCAAACCCTTTGGGTGATTCAGCAGACATTTCACCAAGGGCACCAAAATGTCCAGATTCAGTCTGGGTCCACACACAGACATCATATACATATTTTTAGATTCAGTGTGTCTTACACTTTCTGAGGATATCCTCAGAAAGCCCAGAAAAAAAGGCACCTTTTATCTCTAAAACTTCCCAGAGAAGCTTCACATGTTTAAGTTTTCTTCAGTACCAAAGCACTGACAGTTTTCTGTACATTCAGCTGTAGCCACAGGAATCCCTAATAATGGTGCGAGTTTGTCAAAATGTAAACATACGTAGGATAAAATTAACAGGACCATCCGCATAACTTACTAAATACATGCATGTCGAACTGATTTTACTGGCTGTTTACAACCCCGAGCTTTCTAAGAACTGTCCTCAGTGGTGTGAGCGCAGCTCATCCTGGGTTGGGGAGAGTTTAAATGAATAATACATTAATTTTAACTCTGTGAAACATTTTTAATGTGGATAAAACATGAGCCTTAATTTAAACGGTTGTCACCTGAGGAGGAGAGAGAAGAGTCCTGTGTGGGAGGAACTTCAGCACTTCAGAATGAAGCTTCAAACGACTGGAAAATGAAGTTCATGAAGAACCCCCTCCCTCGCCCCACTCTCCCACCTCTCTCATGCTATCTTTTCATGTTAACAAGCACTGAACTTGTCCACAGAGGCTCACTGTGCACTTTTCTCCCTTTTCACAGGTTGCACACTCCTCCAAGTCAGTTACCTGAGGCCTTTCACTAATGAAGGGCCAACTGATTGGACGCATCTCTTTCTTCCCTTCTTTTTCTTTCTTTCACATTTTTCTTTCTTTCTTTGATTTCTCTCATTTCACTCCTGGGACACACACACACACACACACACACACACACACACACACACAGAGGTGCTAATGGAGAGGTACTGTAGACCAGGTTTCCCAGTCACAGTGAAGAGTCACATGGCAGGTCTAATTAGTGGACAGGTCTAATTAGGAGGTGTTGTTCACTTCTGGTCCCATGAACACACAGGTAGCACACAAACGCAGACACGCACACACACACACACACACACACACACACACACACACACACACACACACACACACACACATTTACATTAGTGTATATGCAGGAATATACTGTCTATGTACATTTGCATATGTTAATTTATCCTCTTTTTTTATTTTCAATTAATTACTATGTATTAAAAACTCCAGCTGCCTGGTTAGCTCAGTTGGTAGAGCATGAGCCTCACTCTCTCATGGTCGTGGGTTTGAGCACCACCTCCCATGGGCTCACCACCTGTGGGAGGTGCTGTAGGACTCTGGTGGTTTGTGGACTGGGCGGGAGTCGCCCCCGCGACCTGGGCCTGGACCCAGAAAAGCGGAAGATGATGATGACATGATTTTAAAAACTCCCTTATGCACGGGAACACACACACGCGTACACAGTGCAAGTTGTAAACAGTCTCAGTGGGATGTAGTTTCTCACGCAATGAGGCCTGTCACCCTGAGTACCATCATTAGTTCTACATATATGTTTTCATGAGGAGGCACATTAGAGGCCAAAGTTTCCATAGTGAAAGTTACCATAGCATCATATAAAAAACACTTCCTACCATATGGTGTGTGTGTGTAGGAGGTTTTTTTTTGGGGGGGGGGGGGTCACAGGGAGCCATGTGCATCATTCAGGGATGAATTGACACCGAAAGAAAAATAGCTGCAGGTCTAATCAATTTGAATGTGTTCCCCTGAGATACTGTATGTGTGTGTGTGTGTGTGTGTGTATTTGTCAGGTGAGGTGAGCAGCAGGCATCAGCAGCATTTCAGTCCAGTCAGCAATGATCTTGCCAGCCTCTGCACGACCAGCCTCATGAATAGCTCAGTACGTTGTGTGTCTGTGTGTGAGACAGTGTGGGTGTGGATGTGTCTGGATGCCATCTGCATTCTACTTTCCCAAGACCCTTAGATATCATGGTTACTGCACCCATCTCATATATTGGGCGTTTCAGTGTGTAACATGGCAGCAGCCCTGTGCCTGCTCTGAACACTGTGCTGTCAGCGGGGCATCACTGTGTTCTCGCTGCTCCACACAGCACGTCGCTTTGAAAGTGGAGCAGTGGGGAATAGAAAAATCTTTGATGTCTTTTTACTATGCGCACAAATGGAAACAAACCTGAGCTGAAAGACTGGTGGAGCGACAGAGTTTCATAAAAGACTGTCTGATATCAACTAGCTTGCTTTCAGTTCACCACTCCAGTGCTCTGTAAGCAATTTAATTACAAAGTGTGTGTCGAATCTGCTTTTTTATCAACAAAACTGTGGTGTAGCCAAGTTCGCTACAAATTAGAGAAAGCAGGAACAACGCATACCCACTGAAAACATGAAAGTCTTGTGCTGAGTAACTGCAGATCACTAGTCAGCTTGTAAACTTGCTGTAAAGTGGTGGAGTGGTAGGACGTATTTCAGGTGTCCGTTGTTCCAGAACTTCAAGGCTCATTAATTTGCACAGTCTTTGGTAGGTGGCGTGGAAAGATATGAAACTGTACGAAATGGGAAACTCACAACGGGAAAAAAATGTTCAGGACCAGCAGCTCATTTGCATCTCTGATAGCTTGCTAGATAATTTGCTAGCCAGTTATTTTACTAACTAACATCCACGTTGCGACAGACGGTCTTGGCATTTTTTAAAACCACAGCTGTGGAGGCTTATGTTTGGCCACACAGGCTTCTGTATTTGTCTGGTCAGGAAACACAGCTGTAGGAGCTGTGATTCTTTTTGAACTGACAAGAGAGGGCATCAACATGTAGGTGTGCAGCACTGTGGGATTATAAAAGAAACTAGGTTCCATCAGACCTTACAAAACTTTATTTTCTTTCATTATTTCTTCTGAAAATTAAAAGAGCAATTCATTTTACAGTTCAGTATTCCATATATGCCAGTAACCACGATTTTTTAAATGCTTAGATATATGTACTAAATACAAAAGAACCATACATTTTCATATAAACTGAATATGACAACGCGCAGTGGAGCAATGTTCACTGGGTTCAGTGTTGCCTCAGCAGCAGATGGCGAAGTCTGCTGTCTGAAGACGTCATGTGTAGCATTTTAAATTTTGTGTTTCAGTGTGTCAGACGTCATTTTGTGGAATCAGTTTACCAGCACCACCGCATACTCCAGGATTGGATTTTCAGGTTGACTGCTAGATTGTCCTGCTTAGTCTAGTGTGAAACACAACATGCTGCTGCTTGTTTGATCGTTCGATTTGTTTCAAATCAAACCAAACATACAATTTAGAGTAAGTACCTTCAGACAGAAAGCCTCGCTTTTATCACTAGGTTTATTAGCAAATGAAACTGACATCAACCTTCAAGCTCATTTGATGGTATCACTTTAAACAACTGAAAACAGGTTTTGGTCAAAGCCATCGGGATTGTCATGATTCCTGCCTCAGCTTCGTTTATTTTGCCCACTCTGCCCCTGTCTCCTAACGTTCTCCATCCACCCATCAGTCTTTCCCACCGGCCGCTGTCTCCTCATTTCCATATCCATCCCACTCACACACCTGCTCATTTGTACACAAGAAACACAAAATATTATGCGTATGTTGTCATGAAATTTGTGAGCACATTGATTGAACCCTTTCAATTCTGGACACTCAGAAGCTTTTCCTCTTGCCAAAAGTGTAAATCCTTTAGGATATTTAATGGTTGAATTATCACAAAATGTATGTGGATGATCATGATCCCCAGAGAATGAACCCTACTGATTCTGATTCTTTAGGATAACTAACTGTCTATTATGATTGTGCAGTGCATTATAAAAATGAATGTTTAGTATTATAACTGCAGATATAACTGCAGATGAATTTCAGAATAATGGGAGGAGGTGAGCTGTCATCTACGAGAGAACAAATCAAAGACATTAAAAAGAGAGGAGTCGCTCTGAGAGTCCCAAACAGTCATAATAAATGTGAACACCACACAAAGGTCAACAAATGCATTACATCTTTCAAAACAACATAAATCACATTGCACTGGATCACTGCATATTACCTACAAAAATGTGATTGGTATAGTTTTGTCTATTTAAGATACAAACCACATTGAGCCTCTTTTTTTAAACATTATTATAAACAGAATATAATTTTTAAAAATAATAATTTAACTCTGTAAATAATTAAAATAAAACAGAAAAACCCATCAGGGTTCAGCTGAACCAAACCAGACGGGTTAGGTATGAAAACGCCCAATCATGTAAACACCATATCACTTCATACTGTGCTTTATAGTACATATTCCCATGGTCCCAAATGAAATTATAATTAATCATATTTACCTGAATCTAATTGGATGAATCTGGTATTCTGAGACTTCTGTGGGTCTGGGGCTTCAGGTCTGCTGCCCACTTTGCCCAACTAGCAATCCTCCAGTCTGAGTTAACATTAGCTAAAAGCTACAGTGGCCAGCTGTTTCCTTACTCCTTTTAAAAAATGAATCTAAATATTTGTGACTTCTTCCTCAAATTAGTTTGGGGCCTTAGGGAGTGCCACAGACTGGGAGGGGAAGACGTAAAGTATTGAGAGACAGTCTTTTTTATGGGATGTGTTGACAATAAAGAAAAATGTAGAATAATACCAGTTTCTTCCTTTAACATTTGTCATATTGATATTATAACCCACTGTGCTGGGTGAGAGCAGCGTTTCCTGACATCAATAGTCCTAAACAATTCTGCCAAACAAATACTATTTATCAGGGCTAATCATCAGCCCCTTCAAAAAAATGCTTTTCTGCACTTCTTCATCTTTTTATCTCCTTTATCTCTCTCTGATCGCAATCAAATCTGCAAAGCCTGGAGATTTCTCTTGCTGCCTATTTCAATCAGTCACTCTACCTCTCCACTCCCACTGCTCTCTCTCGCTCTCTCTCTCTCTTTCTCCCTGGGCTCAGTCTTAGTTCAGATATCAAATATTAATCAAGGCAGGTTGAGAAGCAGTTGATCAGTTGTCCCTTCATTGATCTGCCTGCTCCCCTCAGCACTTTTGTATCCCATGCTGCTGGAGTTATTCGTCCATTCCACCAAACATTTGTAGTTTGTCAAGCGTGTCATTTATTTTATTTTTTACATCTTCCTTACTCTTTTATTTTTTTTTTAAATATTTGTTTCTGTCCATTTCAGCCTCTTCTCTACTGGACATCACCACAGTCCTTGTCTACATCTCCATGTCAGTAAAGCCACTTTTTGAAAGCTGTGATATTTCAGTTCCAAAATTCAAACCCTCCATCTGCAGCTCAGCCCGGCTACTGTCATGCCTGTGGGCACACATCTGCACTAACCTTGACAGAATCTTGCCACTGACTAATGAGTAAAGTCCTTAATAATTCTCAATAGACCCAGATTATTTAAATTCTTGGACTCATTCAATGGTTTATTTTCTTTGTGTGCTTATCCCCTCTAAAGGTGAACGGATATCTTCCCAGGAATTATGGTCAGACCCTGTACAACCTGAATGGACATTACATTTAGTAACAGGCAGACTGTTGAGCCTGTTTGACCCCAGGAGCTTTTCGAGGAACCTTGTATCTGCATTTTAACAGCTTGAATCTGATTCCAGGACCATTGTCACACCCAAAAGGCTTGTGCTGGGAAACACTTTACATTTGCAGGGCTGAACGCCAGCAAAGCTCTAGGGGTGGCAATGTCAGTCTGTTCTGGGCTTGAGCCATTTCTTTGGTCCAGACTTAAATATCTCAACCACTACTTTAAATTTTAAAACAGGCATTCATGGTCCCCAGAGAATGAACTGACACTGATATTGGTGATCATCTGACTTTACCTGTAGCGTTACCATAAAGTGATGTTCCAGAAATGGATGGATTGCCAATTATGCTACAGATATTCATGGTTCCCAGATGACATATCATAAATAGTTTGTGATTCCCTGGCATTTCTTGTAGCACCATCATCAGGTCAACGTTTAAATTTTTCCAAAGTTTTAATTTTTGGTTTGTGACACCTATAAAATCATAACATTTCCATCAGCCTCAGCTGTACTTGTGTTTTGTGCTATGTTAGCATGCTGACATGTGGAACTAAGATGGTGAATATGGTAAACATTATACTTGCTAAACATCAGTATGTTAGCATTGTCATTCAGAGCATGCTAGCATTCACAAACTTGTATCTAGTAAAGTCTTGCAGAGCCACTGACATGGATGTCATTCTGCGTGAGAACCTATGAGAACATATAAAGTCCAAGCAGTAAAGGCCATTCGATCAACCTCAGGACGTGCCTCTTGCTGTGAGGCCACAGTGTTAAAACACTGAGCCATTAGCGTTAGACCACACCACCCCATCAGACCCCCCGCTCACCTCAGCATGGGGTGGAAAAGGTTCAATCAAACCTTGCAAACAGATAATTAGTTTACAAGCCAAACCAGGATCAACAAATTCCTGCCAACTGAACAGATGTGTCTCCCTGCCTTGATTTCCCAACTGCACTCTCAGAACTCATTTCAGTTTGAATAGTGGCTAGTGGAGATGATCATACAGCACTTTTCTGAAGGGGGCTTTTTTAAAAAGAAGTGTAAAATTTCAAACCAGTGCATCGTGAAGCTATACTATATCATACTGATTTTCATTTTATCAATACGTAGGGCTGAGTTAGACATGATTCATATATATATTTTATTGTATATATTGGTACAATCATTCAATGTTAAACAGGTGTTAGTGGTCTTCAACTTCCATTGTCTTTCTGTTAGACAGCACTAGTGTAAAAGTCTATTTCAGCATTTCAGGGAAATCATTTTTATTCACTATCTATTTTTCCTTTGAGTGAAATGAGGAGACACACAGCTGGATATAGTTAGCCTAGCTTAGCATGAAGAATGGATGCTGAGGGAAACAGCTAGCCTGGCTAGTACCACAAAGAAAAAATAAATAAATCCAACAACCCAAACCTAAAATTCAAAGTTCTCATTTATTTAACAAATACACAAACAGAAATCTCAAAATGACGATTTGTTTTTCTGCTAATCAACCTCCTTAATTTCTTTCAATGATTCCTTTACTCTGTTATTTTTAAGTCTAGCGTTCTAGGTCACTCTTTCCCCTCCTCCCCAATCATCTCCATCTCTACTCATTTTTCTGTCTTCTTTTCTCCTGCCATTTTTCCTCCTCAGGTCTTCATTAAAAGTTGATGGAGATGAGTGAAGCCAATAATCTTCAGGCCCTGTGAACAACCCTGCCTGAAATCAATAGGTCTCAAAAAAAAAGAAAAAAACACACAGAGCGAATAGGGGGGTGGGAGTCTGTCTGGTTTATCAAATATTAAACAGCAGGTCTCGGGGGAGAGGGGGGAAGAGTTGTGGTGATGCATTGTCTGACCCAATTAGCATCTCCTGTTCACCTGCCAGGCTCCAGCCGTGGCTCCGCTCTGACTTTTACTCGTCACGACAAACTACTTCTGGGACAGTCACACACTCGTCAGGAGTTTTACCCCTGCCGTCTTGTACACTAATCATGACACGATGCATCTGTGGCTGTCACACCCTTGAAGAGGACCATCTTAGCTCAGTGAAATATCGGTTAGTACCAGCTCCAAAATGATCTCGCTCCACAGGAGAGCCGGCTGTCAGCAAGCCACAATGAAGCTCCTTTGGGATGAGCAAACTCGTTTGTAACGAGTCATGAGGTTCTTCAGGGACTGTAGTGTTCTTATGCTCATTTTGTTTTTAAGCAAACTATACAGTAATGAGATATTAGAGACTGACTGGGTCTGTGAGTGAGTACATACAGTGAATACCCAACAGAGAATTATCACTAGACTTTGCAGTTCTCCTCAGCCCTATAGTGTGCTTCAGTGTCTTTCAGCTCATTGTTTTGGTTCAGTCAAGCTGCTCTCATCAGCCTTGTGTCCAGCAGCACAACGCATCTACTTTCAGTGAAAAAAAAACCAAAACAAAACAAAACAAAAAAATATATATATAAATATATAAACACTGTATACTACCTTCCCAGCACCAAAAGGCAGACACTAGCTTGGTTAGCAACCAGCTAGGAAACATAGTGGAGCATTAAGCTACTAAAGAACCAGATATTTCCCTCAGGAGTTGGTTGAGACCAAAACAAAGCTAAAAGGAGACTGAATATTGGACTTAGAGTGAGAGAGGGAAGGGGGGTTGTTAGGCAAGAGAGACCAGGAGAAGCACAGTGCAGGTTCCACAGGACAAGTAATAGGACTAATAGCAAGACTAATAACAACAACAGTAAACTAATTATAATAAGACTAACAAAAGGACTAATAATAATAATTAATGAGACTAATAATGGGGGCAGTAGGTGGCCCACAGCCACAGATCCAGACTCTACAGCTCTGGAGTTAGTGACATGTATTAATGGGATGAAACTGAACAAATGGAGAGGGAGAGGAGAAGAGAGGACTCACTACTGCAACAATTATATATGTAGTCCACCCATTATGGGAAATGATTAAGCTTTGTAATTTATATTAAACTTTCTATCATCTTTGTGACTCATCTTTTAAGATCCCCTACAGACGTTTTTTTAAAACTTAAAAATATTCTGCTTGGAAGAATAATTCACGTCCCATAAGGTTTTTCCACAAAAAAGTTCAATTACAGAGTTAAACATTCTTAAAATGACATCTACTCCCTCACTGCAAAAAGAATAGGGAGAAGGAATTTATGAAAATGCAAATATTGTTCATTTATAAAGTTTAACTTACAAGATTTCTCCAAACTCAATGAAGGGTCCATTTTCTATATTTGCACTAGGGGCTTCAAACTTCCACACATGATCCAAGTCTTACATACACATCTCGAACTGAGGGCTCAGGTAAACACAGGGAAGCTTGCCCCCTTCAGCAGATGAATGTGAAAAAAAAAAAAATCTTTCAGTGTCAATCAAATCAAGTAGCAATATCAAAACCCCTTTTTGAGTGAGAGGGATTTTTTTACTGATAACCTGACCAGTTCAGATTATAAACCATAGCTGCTCGTACCAGTGCAAAAACTCAACGATTTACGTAAACACAGTTATGATGAATGGTGAAGAAGAAGTATTGTTTTTATTTACAAAGCATTTGTTTTTAAATTCAAGATCACAGTTTTAATCAAATCTATTTTTAGAGAGAGTGAGCTCCTCTCATTATTACCCCTCTCTCAAGTCTATGCAGCGATAACTATTCAAATATTGTAATTGAGTAGGCAGTCATTGGTGTGCATTGTCTGTCATGAGACAAGCGCTCTGAGGTGAATGAGTAAAGAGATGAATTCATGGAGTAGAAAGACAGGAATAAGCAACAGATGGTAAAAGAAAGAAGCTGCCAAAACTTTACAACTTTACTTTACCTTCTCCATCGCTCGTCCCTCAAGAGGAGAGGAGGTAGGGATGGAGGTGAGGGGATGATACTGATGTATCATCATCAAAACAAATACATTTCATAACGGTTGTCCTCAGTCATTTATTGTTTTTATTTCTATTTGAGCCAGTCAAGTGACAGCTGATTCAGTTTTTTTAGACACACGTCAGACAGTCCGATGATTCATTTTATTGATCACCTTTCTCTCCTCCATCAGATGCAGCTTCTCTTCCTTCCCACATTATCAGAGATTGGGACATAATCACTACGACACACCTATATAAAAATAACAGAAGTGGAAGAGCAGAAGGAGTGACTAATGATGAAATGTTGTAGCCTTATAACCAGACTCAATTGCCATTTTTTGCCAATTGTTGTTTTGCCCTAATCAATCAGTAATGAGCAACGTATCTGCCAACGTCATTTTCAGTCAGCACAGATTCTGCGGTAGCTATTTGCTGTGAGGACCTGTCCAACCCTGTCTCCTAGAAATGGCAGGGATGTGATACTTATTTACAAGAAAAAAGAAACTTAGTTTTAATAAGAAGACAGTTAAAACTAATTGTAGCTGTGATCTGATTCATGCTGTACACAGCAGCACACAGGATGGTTGCCTTGCTGAGGAGTTGGACACGTGCAGTCACTGCACCGCCTTCTTTCTGCATCTCTGTTTACTCTCCTGAAAAACTGAAAAATGACCCACTGTCAAAAAACCAAAACGCCTCATGCATCCAACGTGTGTCTTTTGACACATTTTGGATGCATGGTTGCTGTCAGGGCTAATGTCTGTGACAAATACAAGATGTTTCCAGTGACTGCCACCATTTAGAAAATAATTAATAAATAATAGTAATAATTAGTGAAAACATCAGGGGGATATTGTGTGAGTTAAAACAGCTCTGATATGGTGCAAAGAGAGTGAACGGTGAATGGTGCTGGATCACAGGCTGAAATCTGAATCCAGCATCTGAATCCAAGAGTGATGGACTCTGCCACTATATTAACTATATACTATACAACTACTGTATATAGAGGGAATCACTACTATGTAAATGCATTAAATTGCAACTGTAGAAAAAACACTGACCGTAAATATTATCAAAAACTTTCAGTCAGTTTCTGATTACTTTGCTTTTCCGCTAGCTCTCATGCTGTTTCAGATCCTGTGACTCCCTCCTGCCCTGCAGTAACCCCACTTCCCACCTTTTGCTGCCTTTCCCCATACTTACCTGCACACCTGTTCCCCATTTCCTCCTTAGCATATAAACAGTACATCAGCCCACTTCCACCTGTTCTTTGCCAGATTATCTATGGTGCCTTCAGAGCTGTAGCCATCCAGACCTTTCCCTCTTTGCATTCTGCCGGTTTTCCACCTGCCTGCCTGTCGCTGACCTCCGCCTGCTTGCTGACTTCGTCTCTTGCCATTCCCCTGTTACCCGCCTTCCTCTGTATCTGAGGTTAACTGTTTGAATTTTTACACAGTGTCTGAGTTGTGCACTTGGGTTCAGTACTTTCCGAGCCATGATGGCGTACTGCATACACACAAAATCCACGCTTTGCACCTTATGAACCTTTTTTTGTATAATTTTTCGTTGCCCAAACCGAACCACAAGTGGGACTCAGGATGTGAGCCCAGGCCACATCACCCCTTCCCATCACAACAGAATTGGGAAAATTAGTATTATAAAAACATAACTCCTAGAAGACAGGGTTTTTCTGTCACTAGTTTTCTGGCCCTGGCACAGGCAGGTTACACCCCCATTCTTAATCCCAACTACAAATTGTGATTGGTTGTTTTTTCCAAACAGGGAAACAGCCATCAGCAAGTACAACACCGGACGTTACTGAATCATTGAGAAAACTGGACATGTGGGCAGTGATCGAAAGGTCTGGAACCAAGCCAGAAATGTTGAGAAAGGATGAAGACGATTTGAGGTGAATGAAGGACGAGAGATAGAAAAGTTAAAGGCTAAAACCTTTGATGAAACAATTCAACTGTTTTCATGACACTTTACACTCAAACTCTTCTAAGGCCTCACATTTATATTCATTTGCTGGTGCTTGAAAGATGAGAAAGGATCAGCCTAATCAAACTGTGGTGCCCAGGTCTCAGCAGAGACCTGGTTCTCTGCGCTGTGTACATGAAAGCTTAGTTCACCCTGTTAATTCAACCCCTTGTAAATGGTGGTGCAACAGCAAAACAGCTGAATGATTGTTAATTATTATTTCAAACACAACAACAACCAAACACACCTCACTGTGAAAGAACATTCTAACCCTCAAGTCTGACTCATTACACAGCTTTGGGCTTTGGTGAGATGCTGTAAATAGTCATGTACAAAGTAAATGACGTGTGAGACCAGGTTTTCAGGAGTTTCCATAATTTCTGAATGGCTCCCTTGATTTTGATTTATATTTCTGAAATATGATTCATGCTTCTTCCACTAATTTAAGCCTCAAAATGTATAAAATCAGAAATTAAAACGGCAAATTACATAACCTTCATTAGACCTGCCATTTAAATGCATCTCCAGTATTAAAATCCGATTTCTCTTTCTCCTGCCAAAGCACAGATTGTCATGCATGTCACTTCCTCCCCAAGCCTTTGTATGTACCTAGAACTGACAGTAAACACTTTGTCATGCTTGTTCTCCATCAGCAAACGTCCTGACAATCCAGGCTGACAACTGACAAAATGCTACCTTAGCTGCTCAGCAGATTTGTTGTTGTTGCTCCTAGTTGGATCTTTGATTATTTGAGTTTCTGCATCTGGTGCACATAGAGTTTTTAAGCGTTGCATTCAAATGTTAATGTTAAAGCTTCACTAATCAATATTTGTGTACTAACAATAGCTCAGATTACTGTGTTTAATGTGGAGGGCTGTGTTTAACCCACAGGCACCTGACTGCGGGTCCTCTCTAAGCTCCAAGGAGCTTTTTAGCTTCTCTCAGCTAATTGTTTTGATTTGTTTAATTCCCACTTCATCTATTTAGTGGATAATAAGCCACATACTTCATGTACATCCTGTTTCATTCACAAAAGTGTCTTTCCACTGCACTGTCATATTTTATTGATCAGCTTTTCTACCTCAAGTGTACAAAAATCTTTTTCCTCAAATTTCCAGCATTTGTACTGTGCACAGGTGGATACAAACATTTAATGTTGCAGCAAAAAAAAAAAAAAAAAAAAAATCAAGCAATACTGGAGTCACTGGTGTGTCTTCAGACCCACATTCTGATTGCTGAGCCACTTTTTTGCTGTCTGATCAAGCGGCTGCTACGTGTTTTCTCTATGATTTCAAACACGTTTAGTTTTTACAGAATCTGAACCATCAAAATCACATAGGCGGTAAAAAAATTATTCTTTTTAAAAATGGTGTGAAAATGGCAAGCCAACAGAGAAATGCTCCAGTGTGTTGACTGGAATTTGTTTTTGTTTCTTTGCCTTTTCCACCTAAGAGGCAGCATAACTGAAACATAGCATTGAAAATTGTGTTTGATAAATGTCAGTTGCTGTTCGTGTACAGAAATATCCAAGAATGTGTGTTCTCGTGGCCTGATGTTCTGACTGAATTGCCATTTTGTCTCACCTCATTCATTCAGACTGCCACGGTGTTCATGAAAGCCAATTTCAATTAGGTATGTGTCCTTCTGACCTAATTCTCTGTCGAGATGAAAGCTGCCGAAGTGGTTGTTTGGAGCATTTAAAGTTTCGCATGTTGATGAGAAAAAAATGTGTCATTTTCTATTTCAGACTTACAACGACCTGCACAGGTCCATCAATCGCATTCAAGATTATTGCCATTTTTTGTTTCTGTTCCTCATGAATGTAGCCATCAATGGACACAGCACCAGGCCTCTTTGACTCATTCATTAAATCTGAGATGTGATTTAGTTGTCTGGAACCAGGCGATTCCCAAAGGACTCTGAAGGTTTCCTAGCAGTGCTAATCTAATCATGGTCTTCCTGGATTTACTCATTCACTCAGCATGTGTTTCCTTCTGACTGTTAAGATTAAAATATCTACACTGTGTGTGGGTTGACGACTCATTGAAGGTTTCAGTAAACTGAAGCTGTGCCCCTAGTGTGAGATAAACTGATAAACCAGTACTTTGTCAGTACTGGTTTATCAGTTGGTGTGGTTTGGCTGCTGGTATTTGTGTGATCATGTCTGCTGTAGATGGTTTTTTGCAGAGTCAATGTGAGGGTCTATACTAGATGTCTGCTCTAACAACCAGTTGCTGAAAGTGGCAGAGCAATTTGAAGTTGAAATCCTGAGTCAAGGGTGTGAAGACCGCAGACTGGGGGTAGTAAAGGAAAAACTTGGTTCAGTTGGGGATTTTTGTCTGCTGGGGTAAAGGGCAAATGGATTGTTGTGGTAACAGACTGCAGTTTATTGAAATGTCCTCATACTTTGTGGCTGACATGTTTTTCTATTGCATTCGAGGCACCCTTTGGGGCCTTCGTCGTTATGGGAGGGGTGTGACAGCCCTTCTCTCTCATATCAATCTCTGTTTGAATCTCTCCAGTTTCTAGGAGTGTCAGTGTTAAGAGGCCCATCAGTGTTGGTAGGCTGTGCCTGGAGAGGGAGTGACCTGAAGTTATAAAAGGGCTGCTGTCATAGGAGTCCCTGTCTCTCTCTCTCTGCTGCCAGGATGCCATCCACATGGCTTTAGACTTTAGAATTTGTGTTATTTCTTTACTTTTAACATCCACACATGCTTTACATAACTGATGCCTGAAATCGCCATACTTTATTGTGAGTTATGGTTAGTTAAATAAACATCTTTTTTGCCTTTCATCAGTGTGTGATCTCATTTGTTACAGATCATGATTTGCTGTTACAAACCTGGCACACAATTTTAGCTAGTTTGGGTGACTGGTTCTTTGCTGCATTCACACATGAATTGTGTGTGTGTTGTTGCTCTGAAGACAGTGTGATCACTGAGGATAAATATGTGCTGGACTGGGCTTGTCCCCCCTGTTGTATCTCCATTTCCTGGTCAATGAGCCTTGATGTGTCTCATCTCTGATGTGAGCAATCGATCAGCAGCTGACTTTAAACTCTAAATGAGTGAGGGGGGGTGTGATTGAAGATGGACCCACAGCTGTCTGTAGCTCTGTGTGTATGATGGATAATACTCAGCTTCTCAGTCTATCATTGAAACTAGCAGCTGCATAGACAGCAGTGTCACTCTTGTCTATGTGGCTGCACAGACGCTCTTTCTACGTCCACACTTGTCTCATCTTACTCAGGTCCAGCAGCTGCAGCCATTAACAAAGACTAATACTAATACATTTCTTGTCAAGCGAAATTTATGGTCAAATTGATTACCTAGTTCATATTACATAGCAAGTTCAACTTTCAATTAATCTTTTGTGTGTGTGTGTGTGTGTGTGTGTGTGTG
This sequence comes from Toxotes lorentzi, assembly GCA_037833715.1. Classification (NCBI taxonomy): domain Eukaryota; kingdom Metazoa; phylum Chordata; class Actinopteri; family Toxotidae; genus Toxotes; species Toxotes lorentzi. The sequence goes on from JBBMJY010000021.1 coordinate 4,436,937, forward strand.
TGTGTGTGCGTGTTTTCCAGTGCTGAGCCCGTGCCCTTTGGCTGCCGCTTCAGCCAGAAGGTGTCACTCCATCTATAAGGGTTTCGCCCAGTGTCTGATGGCTCTGGGTGACAGTCTGACAGACAGCGCACGCAAGGACGAGGACACGCACGAGATACACTCCATCTGCAGGTCAGTGCGATCACACATACATACAGTGCCAGGTCAAACACACCAGACGCACAAACACTCTCTGAAAAGTACTGAGTTGGTTAAATAGGAAGTTTGCAGAGTTTCAGTAATCATATATGCATTTCTAAACCCCACAGGGCAGTCAGGTCAGTACTGGTAAGAATTCAGTTACTTTGGGAGAAAGAGTTTAGAAAACAAAGACAGAGGCTCTCAGGGGAAAGCAGTGCACATTCTCTGAGCTGGAAATGAGTATGCAAGGGCTTCTGGAAAGAAAAGTTTAGACAAGCATTTTACAATTCCACAAAGTCATTCTGCTGTCTGATATCAATAGGGCACGTACAAGCTGTACATCTGTACAATACCTCAAATCGAAGCCTTGGCTCTCTAATCCCTCACTGACCTGTTCACATGCAGTCGGAAGATAAACAATGAGAGTTATAAACAAATACAAGTAGTATTAGTAGTAATTTACAGTAAACAGTTTGTGACTTTTGCACCAAAAGTTTCATTACTGTGGTGTATATATAACGTGGGTACAAGAGTGGACTGGGTCTTACTTTACTACAGTTAAATAAGACTCCTCAGTGTTATTACCTACATAAATGAGAACACTGCTGAGACAAATAGCTGTCTGTTCAATCCATTTGACTTTAGGAAACTGCAGGCTTTCTTTAAAGAGGTGATCCAGCAAGTACGTTTTCAATACAATTTCAAATCTGGGGGACTTAAAACAAACTGATAAAAACACTGATCACAATGAATGCATCACAGGCTGAGATGTCCTGACTGTTAGTTCCTGGTATGGATCAAACTAATTAATCCTGCCACACTTCCCATAATGCAACTTAACAGCATCTTGTTGTACCCTTAAACAGTAAAGGAGAGGGTGATAAAGACAGAATATGTTACTCAGAGCACATAATAATCAGACTGAGTAGGCATTTTGTTTCAAGTCGATATCGAGTCTGACATCGTGTTGAAGTTTGTCATTCCCTGATAATGTGAAGAGTAATTTTCCTGACCAGTTGGTCGTGACTGACGTGTCTCACCAGCTGCATTTTTAGGTGATATGGATGCTGTGGTAGGTGTGGTATTTTGTTGTCTGCACAGTGCAGGGGTGGCAGAGGTTCATTCAGATGAAGCAGCTCAAAGTGTCTTGTTGGTATTTTGGTGGAAAATGAAAATGAAGAGTAGACATCTCAGAATCACTGTTTCTGGTGCAATATCAATCTGCTGCCATTTCCCTAATTTTATCAACAAAAGAAAATTAAATGCTCGTGGCAAATGTGCAGCAATGAGAGAATCATGCTTAAAATGTAAACAAACCATTTTACCATTCCACAGCCAGTTGATGAATCTCCAGCCTCTGATTTGAGAAGTGCTGCAGCAGAGCACAGTGACATGACACACAACCGTTCACTGAGTTTAGCTTTATTAAATCATGTTTATCTGACAACAGACTGCCAAAGAGTAACCCCATACAATATTACACACAAACTGGTCCATAATCACCCAGTATTCTGTTGGTTAAGTGGAAGATGTCAGATTACAGTGGTGCTTGCGCAGCTAAAATAGGGGCCTCGTAGTCTGCAACCCTGCTAGCGGCTCTGTGAACGCTTTACTTAAGCACAGCTGTGCTCTGAGCTAAATGCTAGCGTCGACATGCTAACATGTTCACAATGACAACACTATATATTATATAGATATTCTGATGTTTAGCAGGTATAATGTTTACCATGTTCATAATCTTAGATTTGCCTGTTAACATGCTAACATTTGGTAATTGGTACAAATCACATTATCCATATAAAATACTAATGGAAACCTTGGAGGCCACACAGTGGGCAGTATTGTAATTTGCTGTGAAAATGTATGGGGGAAAAAAATGGTAAGCTGAAAATCCAGCACAGTAGACTGTACACACCGCGGAAAGAACTTAGATCTGTTCTGCTCCGAGTTCTGTGTTATCAGCAGCATGATACTAAGGATCCCAGGGCCTATAACTGACATCAAGACAGTTAATATTTCTTTAATTCCTGCCTCTACTGTTGCAAACTAAATTTTCATTTGGCATGAAGAATTCCCTTTGTGATGTGTCGTTGACAGGCACCGTTCAAAGGATGGTGAATATCCTCCCTGATAAAATAAAAAAAGGATTTTACTGACTAGGATTATATGAGAGGAATATTGACGCTCTCATTTACACAGAGTGACTGCAGTGATCTGTGCAGATTGACTGCTGTATTGCCATAACTGCCAGGTGTGAGTCGAAGCTGAAGGATAATTCACGTTGATCTTCCTCGATGTATCATTTGTTTTACTCAAAGGCATCAGAGTTCATTTGAGTGATTTTTAACTTCCATCTCAAAATCAAACTGGAATTTAAATTCTCCTCACGTTTTCTATAAGGAAACATAAACTATAATGATACTGCAGATATTGGGCATATTTTTCTACTTCTCAAAAGTGGATCAAACAGTTTTTGGACATATTTGTGGAAAGTGTTTACGCTTCAGGCCTCTGGGTAGGTGTTTGCTATGACAGTGATTGACTGGCATTTGAGAGCCAGTGTTTAAGAGACAAGCTTCTGTGGTGCATTACTAACTGGAGAACGTCATAGCTGTGTAAAGCCAGTAAAAGTTGATAGAGGACTTTTTCCCCCCTTATCAACAAGCATGGCCGATGGACTGTTAGTGGCTGGCAATCGAGAGGACTTATTGAGCTATTAAGGTTGTATTCTCCTCAGAAAGTAGAAGGTAGAAAACTGGGCTAACTAGCTTCAACTTTGTGAATGGAAGCTGGCTTAGTTTTGCTCCTTAAAATTACTGATTCCCACTAGATGTTACGTTTTGTTCATGTTAATTCGACACCTGCCAAGTCTGAGGCTCATATAAGTGGTGTGTTAGTGTTGCACTGGGAAAAAGGAGAGATTCTAACTAGAGTTACTTGTCACTCTTCCACGGGTCCAACTGTGGGAAATAACCACACTAACAAGAGCAATCCTGTAATCTCAGCACTATCCATGAGTATCCATGAGTCATCAAGTAACGTGGGCAGTTTAAAATTTTTGGAAATACACTTATTCTCTTTCTTGCCATGACTCGGATACAAGGATTCATACTCTGTAAGGTAAATATGAAACTACCACCAGCAGCCAGCTAATGTAGCTTGGAACAAAGACTGGAAACACGGCGGAAACATTGAGCCTGTCTCTGTTCGAAGGTGACAGATCTGCCTACGAGCACCTCCAAAGCCTGTGTAATATCTCTGTTCTTTAATACATACAAAACGTATGTAAACATGATAAATTGCTGGGTTTTGTCAGCACATAGTGCAGACTCCAAAAGATTAATGGTCCCATCCAGTCTTTGTAATAAGCTAAGCTGGCCAGCTGCTGGGAGCATGCTTCTTCATTTAACTCTCAAATAAAGCTAATTCCCCAAAATGTTGAATTTTACCTTTAAGTATTTTTATTGCCTGCCCACACACACATTGCACCAATCAGATTACCAGTAAACCAAATATTAAATAAAAAATCCCTGAACATGAACACAGGGAGCATGGTCATTAAATTCTTTGTTTTTTTTGGCAATTACAACCTAGACCAGAAGTCAAACACCAATGATATTGGTACTGATTTCTTAGCAACAGTGAATTTAAATTTCAGTTTGACTTTAACATGAACACTTACTCCGGAGCAGCACTGCCTCTTCCCTCCTCCCAGCATATTTTCACTCTGCAGCTCTCTTTTTATCCTCTCATTGTTTCGGCTAGAGGCCTGATGACACTGATTAAAGATGCAGAACATCTCTCCCTTCCCTCCACCCTCCCCCCTTCACTTTCTCTCACCACTTCATTTCTCTGTATCCTGTATCCATCCGTCATTCCTCGCTCTCTCTTTGTCATCTCCGCTCACCACTCTATTTATACATACTTCTGTCATCCATCTTTCCGGAAAGTCGTGTCCTCTCGACCAGGGAAAGGATCCATTAATGTGTGAAGGGTCTTAGAATAGGATCGCTGATTTGAGAGCAATGTTTCTGTCAAGAGAAATTTGTACAGCACCAAAATCATTCTGAACCCAGAATCATCTCAGCAGACTGTATACAGGCAGGACTCAGAGGTCACCGAAGAGGTCAGAGTAGATGTTACACTCAGATGAAGTTACTGTACTGCAGAGCTGACAGGTTAAGCAGCTATTTAATGCAATATGTTGTAGAACTGTGACCAGCACTCTTTTCTCTCTACATTATGAATGAGCACTTGATCAGGCAGCGACAGCCTACATGCTCCATAAAATACGGCTTACAGACATTTGATAATTCACAGGGAGGTGCTGCTGCTCAGCTCACACTGTGTGATTCAGAGAAACTGACTCCAAGGAATTTAGAGAGGATTTTCCTTTTGTTCAAGACGCATTTTCATTGAGATGTACAAAGCGTGACATTATAGTCCTCAAGGAAAACCTAATGGAGTTATTTGGAATGTATCCTTGAGGATGTGTTGCAGTATCAGTCCTCTCACTGATATCTTAGCTCAAGCTTTATCACATGTTGTGGTAAAGCTGTTTAAAATATTCGTTTTTTCAAAAATTTTGAAACGGGGTTTGGTTTAATGATTACTTTTGATTAAAGTATAGGTTAGAGAATTTCCGCACAAGTAGTATAACAGCTTTTGTGTGTGTGTGTCACCATGGCCCTGCAGCCCACCCGTGGTACCACTCCACTGTTGTTAAGTCTCTGCTATTCCTTGAGGTACCAATTAAACTACTAATCCTGCAACCCAGCCACCTCAGTGTGAGTGTTACCTAATGCAGGGACACATAAGCTCTCTCTCACACACACTCACACACAGACACACGCACACACACACACACACACACACACACACACACACACACACACACACACACACACACACACACACACA
>JBBMJY010000021.1:4444324-4478654 GCA_037833715.1 Toxotes lorentzi
TGTGTGTGTGTGTGTGTGTGTGTGTGTGTGTGTGTGTGTGTGTGTGTGTGTGTGTGTGTGTGTGTGTGTGTAATTTATTCCATGTATTCCATACCATGTCTTGTGTTTTATCTGGACCCAGAGGCTGTAGTAAAATTTGACTGATTGATTGATTGATTGTCACTCTCCACTGCCTCACATTAAACTGGCACTTTAAATAGTTGATAGCTAGCAGTTTAAGCTAAAGCAGGGTGTGCTGATCCCTAATGAGCACTCAGTTCGTTTTATTGCGATGATTTAGCTGGTGTCAGTTATCATTAGGTTTGGCAGATACACAGTGAAAGACACAAGAGCTTTGATTCCACCCAATAACACTGTCTTCAAGTCTGAGTAGTGATACAGTTTTTCAATCTAAGATTCCAATCTGTCTCTGTCCCTCACACACACACACATCAGTGTCATCATCTTCTGTCCCCTGTGGTCTGTGTCCTACAGAACCGTCACCTGCCATCTGGTGTGGCTGCTCAGGTCTAGTCTGGCCTGCTCTGCTGTAACACACACAAAGACAGAACACCTTACTTTTCCTTTTCTTCTTCTGTAGGGAACGTTAAACCTTATCAGGCCGAAAATCTAATATGTGACGTTTAATCTCGCCTCTGCTGCAAATATGATTATAGTTATACTTTCCTCTGTGAAGTTACTCCACTGCACCTTTCTGAGTTCAGTCTTGGTGAATACCACCCTGAAGCACTGATTCTTACTGTGTGTGAACGTGTAAAGAAAATATATCTCAAAGGAAATTCTTTGTTTTTATCAGTTCCAATTTACCAATGAAAACTTGTGCTTCACAGCAGATGAATCAACACACATTTACAACTGTGCATCTTCCATCTGGCAAGAATTAGTTGTTACTTTATCTTGTAAAACAAAGATATGTTTGCAAACGGCTCTGTTTGAGCAAGCAGAAATTAGCTTTGAGCTAGTTTCCTGCTTTCCTGCTTTGAGTGTCAAATAATGGCAAATACTGTGACAGTGTTGTCCTGTTATAGTCACGGATACAGTGGTGCTGTGAGCAGCACCACTTGTTGAATTGTTGTAACTCCACACACCATCTACCTCCCTTTGAAGATTACAAATAACACCAAGAAGTGAAACAGCTTAGAGATCCTACTGTAAATTGTTAATGACTGACAACACTGCTGCAGTAACACCAGGAGGCCTTGACCTGACATGCCATAAAGATCATACTGGCCCCAACAGAAGACGCTGAAAAAGAATCTGTTGTTAAAAACTTAAACATCTAGTCCTTAAATATAATATGGCTCTTGCTTTTTAAAGGGGAATTTCCAATTTTCAAATATTCAGGCCAATACAGTGATAGCATGTGACAAATACTGCATGTTAAGGCTGATATGCATGTTTTTTTTTCCTGTACAACCTGACCAGTCATGCAGGAGTGCAACATCATCCCTCTGTTAGCCTGCATGTGGGGTTTTGTGTATTTAGAGGTTGTGCTGTACACAACTGTGTGTTTGTATGTGTGTGTCTGCACCAACTGCACACACTGAAAAGTGCTGTGAAGGCCAGGGGGTCCACACAGTCCATCACACATTCTCTTGTCTTATATCACCTAAATTCATAAAAGTTTCACAGTCCACAGTGTCCCTCAGTCCTGTCCAGTCACTGTACCAGGACTTACCTACCTTTTTGTATTTTGTATGTGCAAAGTGAGTCCCGTTTAAAAAGGTCAGGATGTAAAACATTAAATCTTACACATGTGCTCTGCAGATGAATCCATGATGTGCAGGAGTTGACAGGAGCAACATAATCATATAGTTAAGACTGGTTCAATATCATTCATGTCATGTAATAAAGTGTAATAGTAATAAAAGTGTAATAGTAGTAATAGTATAGAGTAATAATAGTAATAACACCTATAATAGTAATAATAATATTCCTTAAATAAAACAAAATAAACAGTGAAACTATCTAGAAAAACTGTGAATCATAGTTTTCTTTCTCCTTTTAGTAAATACTACAAAGGCTATTAAAATATATTATATGTCGTTTATAGATATATAGGGTTGGGTATTGAGATTAAGGACCAGGGATTTGTTACTATATGCATTGTTTGGCGAGAACGAAACATTTGCACAGTGAGCCTTCCATCTTTGATAATCCCAGAGTGAGAGAGCCTGGCCTGAGCCACTCAACGTGTTGGGTAGAGTCCCAGAAAAAAAAAAAAGAAAACAGGCTGCATACACCCATGGATGGCACTCTGTGAACTTTTCAAATGACAGCTACGACCTCAAGGTTAACTTGTGTTCTGTCAGGAGACCATACCTCATGTCACTTCATTAATAGCAGATGGCAGCTTATGAAATAGCTCACAGCTGCCTCACTTTGATGGTATTTTGCATGGGTACTGTGGATGATTTTGCAAAAATGCCACATCAACACACATAGACTGTGTCATTTTTGTGGGATCATATAATTCCAATTTACAGCGATGTAAACACCACACTGAAGTCTCGAAAACAGAGGTCTAAAGGATCTCTCTGTGGCCTCAGATGCATCTCATGATGAGCAACAGAACAGGATAAAGACTTGTAATATCTAGCAGAGGAACAGCATGTCATTAATATTTTGTAGTCAGTGAGCAGTCAAGGCTCGGACAGATACTCCAGAGTCTAGGCAGTTCTTGTATCCAGTGGGCTAGCTGGCGGGTGTGCAGTTGGACACACTGTGTAGATAGATTCATAAATAATTCTCTCCCTGTCTCTGCCTGCTACAGCTGGTGGGCAGCATGAGTGAGAAAATCCATCGACTTTGAAACTACGTCACTGAAGGCTGTGGATGCATGAGACGAGGCGAGAGTGGCTAACACATACTCTTTGGTTTTTATCATACTTTCGTCCCTCTCTGCCTCTCTTCTCTGTGTGTTTAACTCAGTTTTTCTTACATGATCACTTTCTTCTTTACTATCAAAGCTAAATAAATCTGTGTAAGGGGTCCTTTGATGGGGCCTTTATTCTTCATTCTGTTTTATCGTGACACTGAACTGGGACACAGCTGAAATATTCAGGGTCAGTGGACAGCAGCTTTGCCTCCTGGCTTTGCCTCCTGGCTTTGCCTCCTGGCTTTGCCTGTTTCCAAGCATTTTAATTTGGGCACCACCTCGACACAAGGCGGCAGATGAAAACCCAACACAATCAGTCTTCAGAAAAGTACATGGAGGGCAGCTATAAAAGAATAATAACTTATAATGAAATTTGCAAAAGCGACTTATTCATTCTTACTTTCATACACAAAGCATTCAAACTGAGCTGAACTGAATCAGAAATGAAATTTTCCTGGCATCTTCAGCACCATTTTTATTACCACATAATGTATGCTTCAGACGTGTGTGTAAGTGTGTTTAAGAAGGAGGGGGATTTTTTTTTTTTTAAGTATTCTTGATATCAAGGTCCAGACACATTGCTGCCGTGCCATACAATGTGATGTAGCTGCCAATGGAGCTGTCAGCTGTGGAAACAATGGCTGTCTCTCATACTTTCCAAAAGCACAATTGCTTCTAGCTGTTCAATGCTCTTTGAGCTTCAGACTGAAGTTTGAATCCAGATATTGAACCCACTGAATGAAACCAATGCTGATGGAAAGCAAAAGAGTTCAGTGACATGAACCACTGTGTTAGTCTGTCTGTGGAAATAAAATTGTTCAGAATTATATCCTAGCGACTGTCCTTATGAGACTGTGGAGTTGGTCATTGCTCGACTGTTGAGGTAGGTTATTGGAGAATGAGGTAATACTCTGGATACAGTGCATTTTATTAGGAAATACTACCGATAAAATGCTAAGTACCTGTACTGACATAAATATGTAATAACAGGCTAAGAAGACAAGAGGAATTACACTGTAGAGTCTTGATATCAAGGTTCAAATTGTAGGTGCAATGTACCATAAGATTAAAAACCTGGTAATGAACAAGAAAATTAAGAAATTCACTATAACTTTTTATTTCAAGGAACTTGAATATTATAAAAAACATTAAACTGTAACTGTAACAGCTGCAAAAGTTTGAAACATCATTTATCTGAGGTGGTTCATCTTCTATATGGGATAATGTGTCTTTGTGCTCTTCTGGCAGCTTTTCCTTGAACCACTTTCACATTCACTTAATTGTAAATGAAGAAACTGGCTAGTTCATAGCACTATGCCTGATCATACAGAGACAGTAAATAGACTTTGTTGCAGCTCCTGTTGTTTTCCAATGAGTGGCACATTGAAACTTGTGGGACGACTTTTACACACACTGAAGATGAAACCGTGTAAAAGAAACCAGCCCCCAGGACTTTCAAAGTAAATGCACAGAGTCACTGTTGCACAAAGAGTCATTTAAGTCTAAGTCGACTCTAAGCTTTGTGTGTGTTTGTGGTCTTGTAATGTGTGTGACTTTATAGCATTTGTCTGCCCAACCTAACAATTAGCTACGGTTTTCCTGCCCAGAAGTGTATTGCTAGTTACAGAATATAGCATCCATCTGATCAGTGTAAATAACAATTATAGCATTCACAACTGAATTAATATATTATTGTAATTAATATCATTATAGAGAGGTTTCTGTTTAATTTCGTATTCTTCAAATTAAATAGTTAATTTATTTATTTATTTGTGACATGGTCTGTGCAGGGGCTGCTGTGTCTAGGTTTTGTTGGGCCAGTCTGAGTCAAAAGACCCAGGACAATTTTTAATCCCAGTCCACGCCTGCATACAAATTGTGCAAACGTGTGAAATATAAGGAGACAGTTAAAAGTTAATCTTGTGATGATTTTTCCTTTGTAAAGAAATATTAAGATAAAGTGATGGTAGTGGCTGCGAGTCTCTCTCTTTGATTTTAATTATCAGTCACGATCCCTAGTCTTAGATGCATCATGGCTTTGAGTGCTTAGATCTCAGATTCCCACCAGGACATGAAAGTACCACATCACAAAGTGTCAGAAACACACACACAGAGCAGACTCCTGATGCTTGTTTTTTTTTTTTTTTTTTTTCTCACTGTGGCAATAATCACTGTCAGTTTCCAAAACCTGATGCAACTGTGAGAGTATTCAGCTCAGGCTAAGGTGAGTAGGTTCTACATAATGGTTACAACTATTTTCATTCCAGTCCGTCTTTTGAAACCCCAGCTAACATAAGTTATTATTGCTACATGTCAAAAGCGTCAAAGCGTCTCTCTGTCAAACTTTGCACAAATGTTGAGTGTGACTTAAGGCAGACCCAAAAGGAGTTTGGAGGTCAAAGGTCAAAGGGCAAGGTCACTATGATCATATCTATGTTTTTCATGGTAATGTGATATTGTAAGAACCATTTGAGGGATGGCTTTCAAACTTTGCACAAATGTCAACTGTGCCTCAAGGATGAACTGAGTAGATTTTGGAGGTCAGAGGTTAAAGGTCACAGTCGCTGTGATCGTACATTTAATTTTATGCAGGTGAATGTGATATCTGAAGAATACTTTGAAGGATGTTCTTTAAAGTTTGCACAAACTGACTGTGACTCAATACTGAATAGATTGTGGAGGTCAGAGGTCAAAGGTCAAGGTTGCTGTGACCTTAATGCAAATGTTGTGCTTCAGAATGTGTTATCTCTACAATGCTTTGACTGATATTCTTCCAACTTTGCACATATTATCACTGCTTGTCAAAGATGGGTCAATATGTATTGGAGGTCAGAGGTCAAAGGTTTTGTGTAAGTTTTGCTTGTGAACACCCAACACTAACTTTTCCAAACATTGCCATTATCACTACAAGACACCCATAACCTCTACCTGTACATCTGCTACAAACAGTCACCCAACTGCGCGAAGGCATACCACTGCCACGCAGTACTTCTAGTTTTTAATAGAAAGTAGAAGGCTTCACCGTGCTGATCATATAACACTTTATAGTCAAGCCAGAGAGTTATTTCAGGTAGCCCAACTCTGGAGCAGGTGTGGATGACCAGTAGCTTAGGCTCAATCAAAGATACCAAAGCATTTGAGCATGGGAGTCACATGGGAAGACCTAGAGCATGGCGGTGCTTCAGAAATGCTCCGGACCTCTGCCAACAAATTTTTACAGCTATGATTAATGTGTAATAACTCTCCGTAAATAGTCACTGGTTGACACAAGTAGTTGGTATTTGTATCCAGTCAAATGTTATGCAGAATAATTCAGGGTCAGGGTCGACAATAAACCAGAGGAGGTGCAAGTATGCAGACTTCCTGGATGTTTATGGAAGCTAACCCTGCTAACTCAGAAGTAAGCCAGAAGACTAATACTGAGGACCTCTTTGAAAGTGCTAACACTGACACTGGTCAACAAAGTGTGACGCTATGAAGCTGAAGAACACAATGAGTGAATTACAAATACAACTCATAGAGGCAGAGAGTCGCATCACTAACTTGAAGGACCGCACAAAAGCAATAGAACATGTAAAACTGATTTGACTAAAAGAAGGAAAGAGAGTGCAATGAATCTGAGAGATATAAGTTTATCTATTCTTCTTATTTTTATATAGGCAGGAACATGTTTTTGATGTGTTAAACCCCAGAGATGGAACAGCAATAAACATTCTCAAAGAGGAAATAGTTTAGTAGATATTTGGAGACTAACCCACCCTTGGGAAAGGAAATACACATTCTACTGTCACTCCCACAGAACTTACTCAAGAATAGATTATTTTCTGACGTCTGGTTCTGTTGTTAATTCGGTCGCAAATTGCAAAAATAAGGGCAACAGCATGAGGATGAGGATGGAGGAAAGACTAGAATTCACATGGACAAGCTTGGTCAACCAAAGAAGAGAGGAGGCCTATCATTACCAAACACAGAAGTTACAGTATTTATTTTGAAATGTCTAAACTGGCCAGACATTGGGATGGAACAAACTCTGATCCTGATCCTGACCTTTGGCTCCAGTAGAAATGTACTTTTCCTTTTCAGTATTGCAATTCTAGCACAAATATTAAAGAAAAAAAGAGAGAAAAATATTATAATGAAACCCTTCTACAAAGAATACATAATAATCAAAATATGCCTCAATATGGTTCAACCCCAGAATAAGAATAAGGTATAGAGACAGTTTATTGGGCTCAGTGGTGAAGGAAATGTATCAGAACACTAAATGACTCATTCAAACAGAGAAATTTCCTTTCATATAACAGAATGAGGGGAAAAATACAATCTGGAGGGACATGGCCATATTGGGAAATATCTACAAATTAGAAAAAGAAAAAGACCCAATAAAGCACTACCTGCAACTACCAACAATGTTTCATAAAGCATCAAAGTGGTTTGAGTTATGCCCTTGGGTAAATAACAATGGTTGCAAAAGCCTTAAGAGGATATGGGAAAAAGACTGCATTTGTATAAAGAAACATGGGGAAGGATAGTCTGCAACAACAGGGAATGTGCAAGAGAAGCATGAGGCGAATTTATTCAATGTAAAATGCTCCATAGATAAAATCATACCCCTACAAGACTCCATAAAATGAGTCTAATTAAAGATAGTTTATGTTGGAAATGTAAAAACAGAACAAGCTACATACATGCATACATACTGGGAATGTCTCATGGTTTCTACTTTATGCAGGAATGTTTTGGAGTATATAAGTGAACAGATGCCACAGCTGAGTAAATTTGCATTTAACAACTGGCTGAATAACCCGTGCCTGGTTGATTCTTAGATGCTGGAGGGACCCTCAGACTCCAGCACTGAAAATGTGGAGAAATAATGTTCTGTTGATTGTGAAAAGGTGCTGGTAAGATTCAACTGGAAAAATCATATGGTTAAGAAGCAATGGGACAGCTTAGGTTGGTGTATGTTTTTGGTTACCTGCCCTTTGGTTCTTGTTAGTGTTCTGTTTTTGGGTGTGTTCTTAGTTTTTTGTTGTTGTATAAAATAAAATAAAAAATACATAGCACATAGAGGGATTAGAGATTAAAGACTCATCCAAGTTTGCCAAAAAAAAAAAAAAATGTTATAGGAGTGCAGTCATTAAAAGCAGGACTGAAAAGAAGTCTGACTGAAATGATAGGATGCTGTCATGGTCATAGACTGAGAAGACTCCTCATTCAGCTCTTTTAGCCAAAGTTTTTGTAAAGTATAAACATGAGCAAGGAAAAAAATTGAGACATTTGTTTCCTTGGTTACAGTCATACAAACAAAAGCCGGAGTCTACGTATCACAAAAATGGGTGTTATCAGAAAACTCTCTCTCACAGGGTTGAGTTTTCTTTCACTCAGTCTTCTTTCACAACAGCCTTTCTATTTGCCTTTATATTTTTATCCTCTACAGATTTAGATAAGCCCATTCATGTTTTCACTGCATCTCATTGCAGTGCTCTCTATTCCTATTCCCGCCTCAGTTTAAAGTCGCTTTCAGCTCTGCAGCAGTTAGGATTTAAACTGCTGCATAAATAAAGATATTCCCAAGTTCAGCATCTCTTCTCACTGGGTATCTCGTAGATTTACAAATGATTTAAAGGGACGAGGAGGAAGATTTTTATGTCTTACTCATTTCTCTCCTCCCCCTCCCCCCCAAAAGAAAAAAGCCACATTCAAGAAAGCCTGATCATAGATCTGAACAGGCCTCTGCTGACCACAAACTGAAAGACTGTACAACATGTACAAAAATAGCCATTTACTGTTTAAAGCTTTACTGAAGAGATAATGCAGTTGCAAAATATAGATCAAGTCTTGTGTGAGAGAAGAACAGAAAGTAAATTTTTTCTCTGCAACAAGGTGAAGGAAGCCTTCAAGCACGTCAACCTGGTAACCTCGATGAAGGCCACTGCAGCTCAAGTGTGTTGGTTTTAATATAAAAGCTTTGTCAAAGTCTCCCGCAAGAATAGAATTCTTTTAATTTCTTTGCTCCTTTTCAATTCATGCAACACGCTGGAGCTGAGAGGCTGCGACAGTTTTTTTTCTTTTTTACCTTTTAGTGCATCAACCTTGGACAGAATAGTCACGACGCTTTCTGAGGTTTCTGCAGATATATAAAAAGACCCACATAACTGATGTTTTAGACAAAATTTCTTTTACACCCATGTTGTGTTATTTTCAGCTCTCATATAAAAGATGATAGTGAAAATTGGGAACATTTGTTCAATGTTCTAAGCTAATTTGACTAATGACTACATGGTAAAATGTGTAACACTTGAGAATATTTATTCTATTAGTAATAATAAAGTAGTTATTAGTAAAATAGTAGAAAGGGCCATGAAGCTAAACTATATGATCACTACTTTAAAAAAGTACTACATGTCTTATTTTAAAAATGTAAATATTATGAAAGCTACAAGCCAATATGTGAGAAACTGAGCACTGACGCATCTCATTGAGGTAAACTTTTCTATGTATAAAATAAGTTTGTATATTGTTATAACAAGAAACTTCAACATGGTGTTAAAACAAGAAAAATCACTGCCTGAAGAGACACTGTAGCTTAGAGCAGCTGATAACCTTAAAACCCAATGACGTTGTGTTTTTATGTACTATGACTGTGGGTTGCTTTTGTTTTGTCTGTGTGTGGATTTAGTATCAGTGATTTTCAGTGACCAAGCTCCGACTCAGTACAGTTTTTAATCTGGACAAAAACATATTAAACTGGTCACCCCTCTATAGGCTCTGCATGTACCCACCCATGTCACCCTGGGACAAGCTTCAGTCCTCCTGCAACCCTGTACAGGATTAAGTGGTATAGATTTGGTAATGGATGGACAGTACTTTGGCCGTGTCTCATCCCCAAGTATCTTTAAAAATCTTTAAACGAGCCATTGTAATTTTTTCCAGCTGATGTCAGCCACAATCTTCTGATCTGCTTGTTTTAACACCATATGAACGTTTCTTGTTGTAACAACCAGTTTATCATGTTACAGTGGGAAAAGTGTGTTTTAATGAGAAACAGTGGTTTTGTGATATAACCAGATGAAGTGAGGAGTTGTTATAGCAACAAAGGTTTCTTTAAAAACTGAATAACTTGGTGTCTAGTAATAACAAGAAAATATGTGATGATAACCTGAAAAATATCTGGTTAGAACCCAAAAAGGAAAACAAGAAACTTCTCTCATTATAATGATAATGACAATGTGTTGCTTTAACTTTTTTTCTCTCTTAGATTTACTGAAACTATAATTGTACTTTCTTCTTTTTAGCAGCTGTTTCCCAACCTTTTTTCAGGGGAGGGGGTTTAAATGTTTACAATTAGGTCCAAGACAAGCTGTTGTCATTTGTAGTGTTATATCTGCTCCAGCAATCACAGCAGTGTCAAGTTTTATTTAAAAACAAATATCAATATATCAGTCTTAAAACCGTCAACCTACATTTGCATATCAGGTGACTCTTGACACCAAAGTTTAGTTTAGTTCCTCCTGAATTCATTCTGCTCAGATTTACTCCTGTCCGCAATACACAGGACACAGACTGAGGCTGAACATACTGTACCTTTTATGTTCTTTGTATTATCTAAGTTCTCTGGTGCCGTTCTGCTCCTTGTTCTCCTCACTTGTACTGTATTTGCTCCTTTTAGTTTAATGAGTTAAATACTGCCCCGTGTGTCAGTAATGCATCCTACAACAAAGAGCCATGAAAGTTAGTCGTGAAACACCCAGATGACCATATTGCTGTGTACGTTCATTTCCAGTCAAAAAATAAGCTCAGAGCTGGGGTTTGGAGGTTTTCAAACATCAGCAGTAGCGTGTTAGCAGCAGAACAGATGTACTCTTGGGAGGTTTTCTTTTTGTGAAAGCAGCTGGTTGTCTGTCAGTGTCCTCACTGTATTTCTGCTGTCTCTGCACCACCTGTGACTTGAGCGGAGACCCGCACACCTACACCCAAACATACACACACACACACACACACTGCAGGAAGACACACACACATAAACCGATACAGATGAAAAGCTCTGCACCACTGCACGTGACGCCATCGCTTTCTCTCTGTGACACACTCCTTCATACACACACAGTATGTTCTGACATACACATGGGTGCACAGACAATAGCCAGATGCTACACTCCCCCCCTCCACCACCTGCTCCTCCCACAGCAGCAGGTAAGCGGCTATTCTCCTCCAGCAACCGCTCTGTTCAGAGGTGGACCTCTGGAGTGTTTAAGCCCTGGACACAGGCCAAACACAGATGCAGAGACACACACACACACACGCAGTCTTCCAGGGAGGCCAGGTCTGCAGTGGTGGTGGTGGCTGTTAATTTTATGAAGCTGCATGCGTGTGTGTGTGTGTGTGTGTGAGAGAGAGAGAGAGAGAGAGAGAGAGAGAGAGAGAGAGCATGGGTGTGTGTTCCGCACTGTGTCGACACACAAACTTCATGATGTGTGCTAGAATCTGTCAGACGGAGACAGAAAATATGAATATAAGATATGAAAATATGTGTTTGTGTTGCTTTTTTAAATTTTATTTATGATCAAAAGCAAATGTCCTCAAACTGACGTATGGTACAGATAAGAAAAGTCCATGTTTAACGGTTTTCTCTGTGTTAAGATGAAGGAGTTCAGTTTAGGTGAGAACTGCAGCTGCACTTTGCAGGATTAGTAATGATATAAGCCTTCAGGGCATCACAATGTAGGACTGCAACAAAGGAGAGCTTCACATCCCATCGTGTTTATCTCACTTGTTTGAAATAAATTCTGGTGATCAATCCCTCACCAACTACAGTGATAAATAAGACATAAGAAACTGCTCTGTTAAGAGGCAGCATTAGATTGTTTCCTTTGCTATAAAGCATCAAACTCTGTATTGATGACTTACACTTGCAGTAAACTGAACATTGATAGTAAACATCTATGTAGCTAGATGACTAGATTACAGCTGAACTATTGCAGAATTTTCCCTCAAGTTCTTAAATGTGTGGTTCATCAACTCTGAAGCCTGAGCAGATAAATTCCTGGCCATGATTCAAAAAAGATAACACACAGTTTCAAATAATCATTTGGCACTAAAATGTATCTATTTTAACATTTCAGTGAAACCTCAGAATAACATTGTCAAACAGTGTGATGAGTAACATTACCTCTCACAACCACCGTCAGCTGACCGTAAACATGCACAGATTAGCTCCAGTGGCGACTGGTCACTGAGGTGTGCTCGTGCAGCACCACACCAGCCGCAAAAGCTTAATTCGGAGTCAGTGAGACTAATAAATTATTTTTGAATTTTTACGAGTTTTTACTTTTTAAGCATTCTCGTTTTACTTCAAATGAAGTGAGCTGCAATAATATGTTTTGTGTTCTCTTTCCTAATTGACAATGTCCCAGCCGCAGCACCAGCTTCCTTCTCTAACATAAGTTAGTGTGAGTAAAAAGGTCACAGAGGAGAGGAGGTCCTCTGAATCCAGAGAGTTTCAGAGTGATTGACTGCGGAAGCATCAAGACCTGACACGAGGGACGCTGCCACTGTTTGTGTTTCTTGTGCTATCAATCATTGTAGCTCATTGTTAGAGAAACAGACTTTTACTCTGCTCCACTGTATTAAAAAATTAAGGATTAAATTAGATCAAATGCTGTTTATAAGAAATGGGAATTACTGTACACTCTGCATTTACGTTGAATTTAAATGTTTTTTTTCCCCAAGGTTTCCCAAGTTTTTATTGTTGTTTAGAGGATCTTTCTGCTCTGTGAGAAAAAGAGACATTTAACGATTATGACAGTTAAGTAGTGTTTGCTTTTCTGATTCATTTGTTCAGTAAACGTAACAGTCGAGCTGTAGATGGAATTGGAGATAATTACATTCATGCACTAATATACTGCTTTCCCTATTATATCTTGGTGGCAAAGTAATCACTGGCTGGATTATGAGGCAACTTTATTAATTTTATTTTGATTGAATGAAGCCCTACATTTTTTAACAGCAGCAGAGTCACCACAAGGTACTTTGGTTGTGTGGTCTGTATATAAAGGGCACAGCTGTCACACCTGGGGGAGACTGGGGTTTGCAACCACAGTCCTGTCTGTGGTTTAGGTAACAAAAGCACTTTGGTGAAGATCAGGGAAAGATCATGGTTTTGGTAAATAACAATAAAAATGTTGTGTTTGAAGTCACTTTTTCTGTGTTGAACCAGAACACAATCTTTCCTTGACCTCAACCAAGAGCAACCAGGTTTCCCCAACCTTAATCAACATATTTGCAGCTTGTCAAATACATCATTTAACAAGATGTCCTCATTATGTTTAATCAGGTCGCAATTAGAGTTCAGTTCCTGCAAAACATAAATTAGTTGTATATAAATGTAATTTCTAGGAGACAGCATTGATCCCTCAGTGCCTAAATCCTCATCCAGGTGAATAACCACCAGCTGCCACTAATTAGCTCGCTAGCGCTACTGTTATGTTCACCACCTCATGTGTCACATAACCTTTGTCTCGCAAGTTGTAGTGGCTGCTTGAGTGTCTTCCCCTGGGAGCAGGAGGGAAACCGCTCACTCATACGTGAAAAAATGCACTTTTCAAAAAAAAAAAAAAAAAAAAAACTCAGCATGTGTTGTTTTCTATTTCTTTGTGTGAAATACATGTTATAATGTGAAAATAAGACAGCTCTGAGGGCTTTTCTTTTAAAATCACTTTTGCAGTTTGACTATTAGTCCCCCACCGCTTCTAGTGTTTGTGCTACAGACCGGTGACAAATTAAAGGAAAATCTAAACAGGCCCTAAATCAACCTCTGTTCTACAACTTCTCTGACCACAAGCTACATAGAGAGTATCTCCCAAAATGTCAGACTGTTTCTTTCTTTTGGTTCAGACAAAAACTTTGAATATTTCTGAGTGTAGATGACACATACACATTGCTCTCACTGCAAATGGGAAGTCAGCATGCTGTTCACCGTGGTATTAATAATGTGGATGCTTTTTGTTTTAATGTGCTTTAAGTATTTAACTGTTGGTAGCATTTGAGTGTTTCGTGCGAGGCAGGTTTTGAACAGAGCCATCTGCTTGTGCTTTCTCCACCAGCCCTCCCTCTCTGTTCCTCTATTTAACACTCAGCCAGTGTTTCCTCAGAGACAACTTAGCCAACACATTCATGATGAGAGGAAGAATTAGCAGCCAATTACAGCGGGGCTCAGCTTTGGATGTGGAGCTTGAAGGTTATTGGAATAAAGTTTAATGTCTAATTTTTCTGAGAAAAAAAAAAAAGAAGAAGAAGAAGAAGCTTATATCCAAGACAGGATTGTGTAAGATACAGTTACATACCCTGGCAGAATTTGCAAGATGTGGACCATTCTTTAAAGAAAACAAGAGCAATCAGGCAAAACACTGTTCTTTTTTTTTATTTTTAATGGGATTCAAATTTAACTGAGGCATCACAGAATAGCACAATTATTAAACAAAACATAGCAATAGAGAGAATAATGAGATGATCCTTGTTCAAAAGTTTGCACATCCTTAGTTCTTAATACTGTGGATTGCATTCCCATTGCGCATTCATCTAGGCATCAATTTTGACTAAAGCCCCTGTGCTGCTGTAGCTCACACACCCCTAAAACATCGGAAACCCACCTCCATGCTCACAGGAGGGAGGGTGAACTTTTTGTCATTGGTCTTATTAATTCCTCTACAAACACAGCGCTTATGGTTGTGACCATTTCAGATCTTTGAATATCTTATTACATCTTTTTCCTGGTTTATAAAGTTCAGTTATCTTTTCTCGCAGTTCCTCTGACAGTTCTTTTTCTTTCCCCATGGCTCAGCATCCAGTAAAGTCAGTGCTGCCAGTGCTGCTCACAAGCGCTAAGAAACTGTAATTTCTTCTGCCTCCTCTTCCTCACCTTTCCCCCCTCTTCTTTACTCTTTCCTTTCTTCTGTTTTTTTTTATCTCCTTATTGTTAGTCTTCTCAGGTCTAAGACAGTGTTTCAAACATCCGTTTTGCTTCAAATTTATATAACACAGCAGCGATTCAACAAACACCCAGTTCATGACAGCTTTTCCATTCTCTGAACAAATGAAGGTTTCAGTCTAACCCACAGGGAGACCTTTGCTCTCAGAGTGTTGAAGATCAGCAGATGGTCTCTTGGCAACTACCAAAAGAAGTCAAGGTAGCAAACAAATAGACTGAACTTGATTTATTCCATGAAACGACTGATGCTTCAGCATCACTGCATCTTCATCAGTTATTTTCAGAGCTGTCTGTTTAGATCTTCATTAGTTAAATCCTGTGAGCACACGCTCGTCAGGATAATCATGAGTCCCTAGAAGATTATTGGCTCGGGTGCCTCATATTTAAGATGTGAACTTTAGATGTGGCTAGATTGCATTAAGTCAAAGAGGCAAAGACTCACATACACATACAAAATTTGACTTTGATGACTTTCTGACTAAATTGTGAACAAATAAGGACGAGAAAAAGAGGAGAAAGTGAAACAACTGAAACACATGTGGTGCGCGAGTAGCCAGGAAACAATCCCAAGTGACTGTACAGATGGAGTTCATCTAATAGTTGTCGAGACATCTCACTCAAAATGACAAATGTGAAGGAAAAGTCAGAGAATCATCCAAGTTTTTTTGACACATCACCTGGGAACAATGAATGTCTGTGAAAAAAAATTGTGCTTATTCATCTTGTACACATAGATATTGATATTATTTATTCTCCATCATTAGGATTTATCCTCTGGGGACCATGATGATTTGTACAAAATTTTATGGCAATCCATGTAATAGTAGTTCAGATAGTTCAGTCTGGATCAAAGTGTTGAATGGACTGATCCATTCAACACTGCCCCTCTGGGAATCACGCTGCTGAGAGGGAGAAATAATGCAATGTGAAAATTTGCTTCACATTCAGTCTGAACACACTTTTACACCTTTGCAGAGATATGTATAGAGATAGTAGTCACTTGAAATATTCAATATTAAAGCTGTCAGTGGTTTTCAAGATTTTTCGAGTTGAAAAATTTTAATGAAAAAAATCTATTTGAGATGACCGACCATGAGTACAGGGATTTCTGCCTGGATACAAGGTCCCATCATTCACCACATTCAATTGTCATATATACCTCAAATTGTCGTAGTTGTACATATTTGTACTTTGTACTAAATAATGTGTAAATGTTTACAAGTTTCCACTGCAAACCTGCTGTTATAACTCAGTGTGACATCTTTATTCATTTGGTTTCATGTCAAGTTTTAATTTAATGTGAATGATGCTTATGGCCTATTGCCATCACTTATAATAGTGTAAGTGAGCTGATTTTGGTGTCACATCTAACGGCGTCCCCATGTGTCTTGTTGTCCTCCTCTTCATTTCCTGCAGGTCGTGGGACGAGTTCCATGACTGTGCTAATGTGGCCATGGCTGGCTGTCCAGAGGAAGCAGCAGCTGTCTGGGAGTCTCTCCGCCAGGAATCCAAAAAGATGCAGTTCTCCGGAAACCTCTACGACATGTGCTCCAACCGAAACAACCACCCAGTCGCCTCAGTCTCCCCACACGGATCATCCAACCAGGAAGAGATCAACCAGGAGTCACTAAGAGGACACGCCAGCACTCCGGCAGGCTGCCTCCACTTTCTCATGCTACTGTCTCCTCTGCTGCTGTTCTTGTTTTGGATATAACTCCCCCGAAGAAATGGGACTCATGTGAATAGATATAAACTTTGTGTATTTTTCCCCTCCACAAGTCCATAGACTTTCCACAGTTTTTTCCTCTGCTTTGCCAGGGGGTCAATACTTCTAACTGCATGTTCAGAGGCCCGACAGTCTTTTTGATAATGTATCTTTAAACTGCCTGTGCCGTTTCATGCATATTCTCTGCCTTTAAATTAGTCTCTCTGTTGGAAACATACACAAAATTCATACAGAGCTACACAACCACTGTACAAACAGGCCTGCAAACACATACACAGTTAAACAGATGCAAACAGCAGACTCATGTCGTCTGTCCTTGTCTCCTTTCCCCCTACATCTACTTAGTATGAGATTGTATATGATGGTTCCAGGGGGAGTCTGTCTTCCTGAGTGTAGTAAGAGAGATATGATCACAACGTCTGACTTAATAAACCTGAAAACTGAGAGATGAAGAGGAAAGATGCCACAGCTAGTTCCACTAAAACTCATTTATTTGTCATCTTTACAATACAATCCGTTTGATAAATGGTAAATCTAACATACCAGGCTCGCTTTCTCCTTGCACTTTGATGAGTGGATGCTCAGAGCTGCACTAAGTCTCCAAATGACTCATTTTTGCCTTCATTTCCCTTCATTTTCCTTCATTTTCCTCTCTGGTCTCTCAGCGCTGCCTCTGTCGAAGCTGCCATTTCTGTGAAAAGAAAAAAAAAATAGCAGAGTATCCATCCACATTCAGCACAAAGTTTAACAGAATTTCCAGAAAATCTATTAACAGAGATTTTTTTTTCTCCTTTGAAGAATTCATAAACTAAACTGAGTCTCTCCCATGACTCCTGGCTCAACATAGTGTACAAATACTCATATCATTTTCCAGATTACTAGAAAAAGCCCAGGGCCCAAGAAGATAACATTGAGTGGGACTCCACTGTTAACAACTCTCTTCCAAAAGAGGAACAACTGGGTACTCAAAAAATCATCCAGTGTTTCCCTACATGTACAAATTCTTAGCTAATGTACACATTAGTAGACTGTAGACTGGCTTTGGGTCCACAGATTTCTGAAAATGCTTTTGGACGCAGTAACATTTTTCTGAATGGTATGAAGAAGTAGATATATTTTTAGCTGCCTTTCAGAAACGTCGTGATCTAAGGGAATATGAAATATCCAAGCCATCAAAACGGCAACAATGGCTCCTGCAATTTGTCTTCATATTAAACACGTACTGGTGCCCATAGCTTTATAAAGGACCACAGAAAATGATTTAATTAAAGATGATGAAGAAATATTTGCATACAGTCTCCACTGAGGTACTGGAAAGAAATTAATAGTTCCTCTAAGAACAAAGTTGAGATGTGACATGTTGTCAGTAAATTTGCTGAGAGACAAAAATAATTACATAGAATTTTTTTTAAAATTAAACAATGAACATTGTGTAAATTGTCACAGACTTCTAATTTGCTCAAAAACATAACGACTTCCTCTGCAGCTGCTGCAACATGAGTTTCAAGCTGAAGTTAAAGTGAAGTCAGGGTCCATTGCAGTTGTTTTTATTTGGTGCTTGCCCAGGTATGAAATCCTCCGGGGCTCCTCCTTGGCATCCTGCACTGTAGCCATACAGTATGGGACCATTATGTTCTCCAGTCAGAATCACAATCCACACGCATGCCAAGTGTATTTCATGCTCCAGGAGTCGCAGTTTGGCCCTGCAGGCCTGCCGAATCTGCTTGTTATTCTAAGTGGCTGCAGGTAACAGTTGTTTCTGTCTGGCCCAGGATCAGAAATGCTATCAGATTAGAGACAGACAGAGACAGAGAGAGAGAGAGAGATACACAAAGTTGAGGATTGAATCCACCTGTCTAGCTGCGAGTGTGTTTTACACAAGGGGTTAGGTTGTTAGGTTGTAGATTTACTTTTATTTCTTCACGAAAAATAAATCAAAGCCGGGCTGACTTTAAAGAGTTACGCTTGAATGTGAAGAAGCACAAAACAAAATCCTCAAAGGCTGCAACAGTGTGCTAACTTTAAGAGGAGTGGAAATAAAAAAAAAATGATTAGACAAAGAGATCCGAAGAGAGTCGTGCTTCACCTCAAGAACGAAGTGAGCTTATCTACCTTGCCAGTGGCAAGTTTGTTAATCATACCTACAGGATGGAAATAAACAGCGAGGCATTGCAAGCAGATTTTAAGATAGTTATATACAGTGGTGTCAGTTTTAATTGTCTGATCTGGTTTGGGACCTCAATGTTGTTCGTCTTTCCACACAGAAACTGCATTTTAAATAAACCTCTGACCAATTCTAAACATTGACCTGGCTGTAAGTCAAATGAATGTTGAGAACAAACCCAGCAGCTATAGGAGCCCAGAGGCAGAAAACACTGTGAGGTAAATCTAAGTTTAAGGCCAAAGGTACTGAGAAGAAATGAAGAACTTTCAAAATAGAAAGAAAAACCTCCAATCAGGCCACGGCTATTTTCTTTTTTTCTTTTTTTTTTCCACATAAGGGACTTCACCTAGAGATACGCTTAGATGGTTTGAAGAGGCTGCTGTAGTTTTGAACTTTAATTAAACTGACAAAATTAGCAATTAGAGGCCCCAATGGCTGATTCACCAAGGTGCAGCAATTTGAAAACGATCTCCATGGAGCCAAGATAAGATGTCGTTACTGGAGGCTAAATCTGAGTAAATCATAAATGTGTGGCTACATAGAAAAATCAGATTGAATGTGTTTGTATAAATGCAGACCTATAGTGAGTTCAGTCATCATAACCTCACCGAGCACTGTTTTATAGCAGCGAACTCATTCAGATTTGATTTCGGAGTCTGTTTTGGGCAGAGGTGTTGCTTTCATTGTGCTCTAAAACACAAAAGAACTCATGAAATCTCTTATATGAGAAGATATGTTTCATGTAAGGTAGGTGGACAAATCTGATTTCAGAGTGGTTTTCAGTAACGCAGGAGTGTAAATGCAACGTTATTGACCAGAGCAGAGCAAGGAATTATTTTCCACCACCACATTTGAGACTGTACATCTCTTCACCTCCAGCAACAGCTTGGTGCTCTGACAAATAGGTTAAATTGGACAGAAAGGAGTGCAGGAGAAAGAGGAACATCCTTAAACACCAATACATCATTGTCACATTAATGGTACGGTGTATATACACATTAGGCTACGAACAAATAACAGTGATGACTGGTACTATTGTTGGATTGCATTTTGCATAAACATCTTTCTTGTGTTACATGCCACTTATTCCTCCCCCCAGAATACTCTTGGTTTCCTTCCTCTGCTTAAGAGTATCCTGAATTTGTTATCAAATCTTCAAATGCCTGAAATTCACTTGACACGATCCATTATATTGTTTCACGAGAGATGGCTTACTCTGTTTTGTTGAGCTACACAAACACACGCAGGCTTTCAGAGAGTGCATTAACCAGGCTGCTGACAAAACTTTCATGTTGGTTGTCAAATTATGTACAGAATTCACAGTAATTGCCTACTATTCATTTACATTCTGGTAATGTCTTTCATTTTAACTGGTCAAAGCAACGGTAAGGACTAAAAATGAGAAGTCTGCTAACATTACCTGAATGTTTCCTAAGCCTTCTTTTCCTTGCTCTTTGCTAATTAACAAGATTGAGATGTTAGCAATAGAGCTTAGCAAATCCTGGTACTTTCACAGAAGGTTTGGAACCAGACCCATAATGGAAACAGATATCAGAACTTAAAAAGACCTAAAAGAAAAGTGAACTTGCCCAAAACAAACGGCTCTTTAATGTTGTGCCATAGAACAAATCGATTCATTTTATAAATGCAGGCCACTGATGCATCATGTACACTGCAGTGTGGAGGCTGATAGACGCTGCTCTTCTCCACTCTCATTTTTGTAGCATTGGTCTCATTTGTGTGCACAGCTTTTTGCTAATGCCTCATAATTCATTTCTCTGCAGTTTCGTAGGTTGCCAGGTGCGTCAGTGAGCACAGGTTTTAGGTTGCTGCTCCAGCACGTAACCACAAATGGTTGTTTTTACATTTCAGTTTTCCTACACAACTGAGATACAGCACTTGAATTAGTGAGCTTTATTAGTGTTTGTAGGTGTATTTGTGGACACTGGGCAGAAGCTGTACGCTAGCAGTGTCTCCCTGCTGCTAACCTTTACGGTAAGCTAAGCTGAGCTGAACATGTCCTGACTGCCAATGCAGATAGATGAATGTAGTATTTATCTTCTCATTCAGCTCTCAAAAAGAAAGCACATGAAAATTCTGAAAATGTAGAACTGTTTCTCTGAAGCACATAACACTTCAAATACAGCGGTCAAACCAAAAATGAGAAGGCGTAATATCAAGCACGGGGCACTCTCGATCTGAGGCTCACAGTTTAGCTGCTACCACAATCATTCAGCTGTACTGTGTGCTCAGATTTTTCCATCTGCAGCTCACCTGGGTTTTACTGTGAATAATTGCCAGCCACTCCAACTCTACAGCGTGATTTTGTGTTTGAACAAATGCGAGTTAGGCTGGAAGAAACGCAGCACATGGCAATGTTATAAACAAATGACTTTTTGACCTAAGATTTAAGTGGAACAGCAAGGATCAGACTGGAGAAAAGACAGACAAACTCTCACCTGAGTACCGCATTCATATACTCGCCTCCAGAAAAGCTGCAGCAAGCCCAGCTGTGTTTTCAGACTCAAAGTCCAAACCTGTGGCCTCTCAGTTTTAATTACTGATAAGACAAAAGAGAAATTACAAGAGACTGAAAACTTGGGAAAGTAAAGTGTAAGATAAGTAGCTCTGGCTTACAGCATGCACATCACAGAAGATGCATTTTGTGAAGATTGACGAGGGTGATGATAGGAAATGATTCTGCTTTTCCCCTCTTTATCTTAAATTTGTTTCTTATGTAGAGGAAGAAGATAGTACTCAAAATAATCTGAATTCCTCCCCCCTTCATTAAGTAGACACACACACACACACACACACACACACACACACACACACATATATGCTGCTCAAATAAATTGAAACAACTATTTCTTAATATGGAAGGTTTTAAAAATCACTGTTTTATGTAAAGAAAATGCATAGACTGACAATGAGTTAGGTCACATCACTGTGTATAGTGTGAATAATTACAGCTCTATGAATATCAATGTATATAGCAGTATTTCATATGTATATGGACAGTGTCATATATTCCCTGCAAGTGCTACTTTTAAAGCTTTAACATTTTCTATTTGTTGTGCTCTACACCTTGTCCACATTATTCCTAGCCTCATTATATTCCTCGTGTGAGTTATGTGCGTGACTGTCAGTTATTCCTTTCGATGAATCTGTGTCTAGCAGAGTGCTACAGATGTCTTCCCTTTCCTTCCAGCTTTTTTGAAAGTTAATCATGTGGGAGCACAGGGTGTCACACCTTAGAGGAGATAATGTGATCATACCTCTGCCTTCTACTGCAGAGGGATGTGAAGGCGATCTGAGGAAGTGAGCTACAGTTAGCTTGGATTAGCCAGCATGTTACAGAGCTCAAGGTCAGTTTAGGCTGTTCATAGCTTCACTGACAATTAAGCTAAACTAAATTCTGTGGCATTCTGCCAACTCTCACTGATGCCAGATCAGTGAAAGGACAAAACCGACAAAAAATTTCACCTATAATTCACACAATATTACGGGGATAGGGACAATGAGGATAGGCCAAGCACAATACACATACTGTGTTGGTTAAAAAGACAAATCTAACAGAAAGTTAAAATCCTGCCACATAGTAGATTTTCACCTTTAGTTAGATGCACAGCAAACTAAAAAAAAACAAAAAAAAAAAAACAAAAAAACGGAGCTAACCATGAACTCTGTCTGTGGAGATATTTAACTCGATTGTTGTCCTTTTCTCACTGTATTGTTGTCTTTGTGTGGCAGATGGTGACGGCTTTCTGTGTTCAAGGTTGTATGTAAGTGTGTGAGAGACAGAGCGAGAAAGAGAGATCAAATGTCTCACTGTGGTGTAAATTACCTTGTTGAATTTAGCGTTTATCCACACAGCTCAGTGCACATTTCTTTGTTACTGATTAAACTGCTCTTTTCCAGCGCTTTTCAAACAAAACGTCACTCTCTAACCTTGTTGATTTGTAGCGACAGCATGCAGTGTTGAGCTTACTTTGCCTTTTTACATGTGAGAAGCAGAATAGCAGGACTAAAGCCAGTGTGTACATGAATGATTTTGTGACGTGTTAACTCCATACTTACATAACACACCTATGTGAAACTGGGAGACAAAGAGAGTGCGTTCCTGTGGATGAAAAACATCCGAGCTGGCTTTAAAGTGGCACTGCCGTTGCTTCTCAGAGAAACCCATCAAACAGAATGGAGATCCTGACATCTGGGATCATGGATGAAGGATGGAATTTTCCAGGGATGAAAACAGAGAACTACACAGGAGACGCTCTGTGCACATACTGATCACATAGCTATATTTTTCTGTGGACAGTAATGACAAGCTCTGTGTTGTATATTAGTGCATACTGCCAGAGGTCTTTTCAAATGGTGCAGACAGCATTTTCTGCTTTCAAAAGGAACTTTGTAAAGAATTTTTGTATTTGTCCTTGACTGTCTTTAATTATGTCTCCTTGTGTCACACTCTTTCCTCCTCCTTCCTTTCTTTCTTTGACGTTCATGTCCCATCTCTCTGCTTCTCTTACAGGTAGTTTCTCTGCCCCTCCATGCTTATATCCATCCGTGTGTAGTAGGTTTTGCTACCTTTATAGAAAATCATTAAATTGGTGCTGACTGACTGACTAATTGCATGTGTTCATATTGCTCTCTAATATTCAAATCAATGTTTCTGGGTAGGGAATTACGTGCTTGGGATGAAAACTTACTTACACTGCAAAAAAAGAAAAGCAAAAACAAAAAAAAAACATTTTATCTCATAAAAATGGTCTCAATAGAGAATAAAAAAAAAAAAAAAACAGATTATCTATTTTCTCACAGCAGTTGAAATCGTGGTAGAGGTTGCATGTTCTCCAAAGCAGCTTGGGTGGTTCATGCTCAGGTCTTACAAGCTGTATTTGGAGCAGTATTACGTTTTTGAGTATTTTGACTGAGACCTTGCTACAGACATAACTTTCTCTCAGTGTTCAGATTTGTCCACATCATCTAGAGCTCTTTAGTTTGTAGTATGGAATTTCATGAATGACAGAACTGCTGAAATAGCACAAGGGAAATTTAAACAGAAATCACTGGACAGCGAGGACAGATGTGTTCGCGCACAGAAGGTTTCGTACCATGCAAGGCCTAAATTACATGTTTTAAGTGTGGAAGAGGAATACCTGGTGTTGTTTGTTCAGTAGAGTAGAGATTTGTTTGTTCACTACTGTCAAAGTTGTGAGTTTATGCAGCAGTTTTAACAGTTTATGTCTCCTGTATACAAATTCCAAGTGAGAGAACAGTAAAAGTATTTAAATGTCAGCATAAAGTGAGACTCCACAAATCAAAGAACAATTTCAGTTTATTACAACTCTGGTCTTATTTTGATAGCTTTGACAGTCACTCCCACTGGTAATGAAAACATTATACTTAACAAGTTAATTGCTAAGATCTGGGAACACGGAAACATAGCTAAATGGAAGTCAGACATGCCAAGAAAACGCAAGCAGTCAGACAATCAGACAGGTTTTAAACAAAGCAAGAAAGAAGAAAAAACGTTAACAGCAACAAAATTATTACGCAAAATCTTTTCAACTTTCATCACGGTTTACAGACCAACTCCCTGGCTCACCTCACTTTCCTCTTCCTTTCAAATAAAGTGCTTTAGGTAATCTATCTAAATCTCTGTGTTTACAATCTGTCTGATAACCTGACTGCTTGTGTTTCCAACCCCATTGTGTTTTGTTGTAGCAGATTTCTTATGGATTTTACAAGCAAAATACATTGTGTTAATTAATGAGCTTTAGAGGTGCTGGTAGGTGGAATTTGCATCCATGTGCATTATAACCCCCCCCCCCCCCCAAAAGTAGAATAAGGCTGATAACACCACAGGTTTGAGACTTGATTACAGAAGCCGCCTCTATAAAGTTGTTAGATTTTTTTTTTCTCTCTCTGACATTTCATGACTCCAGATTAAAGCATCACCAGGCAACTCAGCATGTTTGCAGCTCCAATGGCTTGAAGAGATAAGTGTTTGAACATTTTGAACTTCAATTCCCAGAAATCCTTTAAGGTGACATCAGTAAGCAGCACAACATTCTCATCTGTGATGCTTTACACCAAAGGAGAGCAAAGTAATGAAAGCAGAAAAGGTCTTACACTGCTGAGTGCAGCTTTTTCTGGACAAAACAACGCTTTCCCCGCTGTGTGGGAGTCAGATTGGATTTCACTCTTAAATTTTGATTCTTCATTTCCTGTGGATAGAACAGTCAACACATCCAACAGTAGAATTTTATTTGGGCAGACAGGGGGAATCGGCTGCAGTTTGCAGCCACTGGACACTCTTTATAGCAGCCATACTTAATGATTTACTTTCATAAATAAAGAATGTTTGTCGCTTAAAATGTTGTCTGGTTCACCTCCACACAGTTGAATTCTGAGGTTTTCTGCACCAGACATCATCAAGGAGATGTGGCTTAAAGTGTTCGGAATAAAGCAAATGAAGTGAACTTACAGCATGTGCCTGACAATAATGAGTACCATCAGCTGAAAAGGAAGTTATTCTGCTGCTTTCTGTAACAGCAGCTGAACATAAGCTCCAAAGCTGAACACATGGCTTTGTTTGACTGAATCTTCTCTCAGGTTTTTTGGCCTTGAAGGGGTTTTTTTCTGTTTTTTTTTCTAACAACTTAAAGATGTTCCACACAACATGTTGTGCCTTTTTCTTGAAAATAACTTCTAGGTTCATTGTTTTTCCCATGGGTTACTAATTTGGATTCCAGGAACACTATTTTTGCACATTATGGCCATTATGTGAAATATGATTCAGGATACTTACACACTGCCTCGACTCCTCATGTTCATGTAAAACCACCACAGGGATAGTTTTACACCCTCAGGCCTCCGAAAATATCTCCTGTGTGAATGTGGTAAGAGATGTTGTCCTACAGTGGGCGCGCTGCCTCCTGACCTTTTGCTGCTGTTTGCATACAATGAGCCAAAGAACTGTAGTATAACCCATACATAAATCTGATATATGGGCATGCATAGAAATTACATTCACAGTGTACACAGGTTTTACAACACCATTTTTCCAGTGTTTATTTAAATTTTATCAGTTCAAGTCCAGTAACCAACCTTAAATGGCACCAAGGTCCAGAGTAAACTGCCCAAGGTAAAAATAAGTCAACAGAGCTTAGGTCACCAAAAACTGAACAACCATGTAATTTCCATAGAAAACAGGCCTTTTTCCTGCAGCACTGGAGATAAATGAAGTCTTAAAAATTAATGCAACAATTCCTACAGATGACCCATCTTTTGTTGATGACTTACAAACCCTGTTTGTACAAACTGTGTTACTACGCCCTCTGATGCATGATGAGGACCATACTGTACTGCCGGAAGTAGGTTGGTCAGGTCTTCATCCTACAGCAAGTGTGTGTGTGTGTGTGTTTGTGTGTGTGTGTGTGTTTGTGTGTGTGTGTGTGTGTGTGTGTGTGTGTGTGTGTGTGAGAGAGACCCTCGTTTATCTCTGCACTGTACTTCATCATCACAGTGTGGTGTGAGGGAGTGAGAGTGAGTGTCTCAGGTGAAAGCAGGAGTTGCTCCCAGTTATTTGGATGTTTTTTTGCAGATGAATATTTCATCACTGCCGGATGCCTCAGTAAACAGAGAAGCAGCAGCAGTTTATAGAGTGAAGATGAAGTCCCAGAGCTCCTCGGGTTTACACAGTAAGTGCGTAAGCACGTGTAAACACACACTTCAATGGTCCAGGGCACTGACACACAAATACTTAAAGACTCAAAAACTACATCTTCACTTAAAGACACTGTGAAGGTGTTTGGATTCAGTATTCCTTATCCAATGTCAATTATCTTCCTAGAGTTTCCTCTGTGTTTTCTGCAGACAATGAGCCACAAACCTCCAGCTCCAGTGGCCTCAGCAACATATAAAGCTTCTTCTCAGGTTTGTGCTTAGAAAACTGTGGGTAGTAATCTGTGTCAAAGTTTGTTATTTATTCATTTTGACCTTGAGGTGCAAATGTTTCCAACACAGCGGAAGCTCTCCTGCATATGTACGAGACAGCTGTGGAATGGGTGATTATACCTACATGATGAAAGGCAACATGCAAGCTGTACTGTAATAAGAATTAATTGTGAGAGTTTAAAAGAAAGTTAAAGCATTCTCAGGCACACTCAGACTACACTATTGTAAATGATGATCGAAGGTCATCTTTGTTTTCTCTGTTTTGTCCTCTTTTACTGTATAAAGTACTTGAGTAACAGTTGAGTTACAAAAGAAAATAAAAATCTTGGTGCATTTCCTAATTGAGGCGTCTGTTTTACAAGGGAATTCACTGCTCTGATGAAACCCTCAGTTTTTTATACTGCCAAATTTGGTTTGTTATTAAGATTGGCACATATACAATATATCTGGGATATAATTAAAGGACTCCAGCCTAAAGTATGCATATATACCTTACTACACTGTTGCCCATAAAGTTGGAATAATTTTGTTTTCAGACACATTCCTCTTTTTATTCCTATTTATACACATCAGTAATCACATTGGAAGAGATTGATCAATAAAGTTTTGAGAAGATATACACTTTATCTATCAAGAATAAATCACATTGTCACAATCATTTCATGGGAAGAGGTCAAATATATTTTACAGTGTATAGTGCCATTTCAGTGCTAACATGCAGAAAAACATATTCACACTCACACCAACAAGCTCTTTGTAGTCACTGGTTCATTTGTCACCCTTGAGCTAAAATAAGAACCTAACTAATTACCTTTGCAAAATTTCAATAACTCACTCACACACGTCTATTTTATATTATATTTATAGATTTGATGAATATCTGCTAGTGAAATCAGATGAATTAATAACGCGAAGGTCTGTAAGGGACAAAACAAGTCTAATTACCCAGTTAATTCTAATTACCCAGAAATTACTGGCTGAACTTATTAATGACTGAGCGTACAGGAGAAACCTCTCCATGTCCTGCTGTTACAGCCACAAAGACAGTGGGTGACAAAGCTTTTGTTCTCCATAAAATTTACTGTACATAAAATGGAGTAAAAGCAGACAATTATAATCAGCATACACATAAATGCAATGTACAGTGGACACATATGTGTAGTAAGATGTCCATAGGACATGCCTAAGATGTCCTAACAGCAGTAATAAATAGGAAGTAAAATCTTAGTTCTAATACTACAGTTCTGCTTCCAATATTAGGGTACTACTACTGAGACCTCTAATATGTCTTCTATGACTAATAAGATCTCTCGAACTGCTTATTTTATTATGCTTTCCTTAAAATGGTACTATGCTCGTACAAAAAATAGAAACCTGACACTTTTCTACAAAGAGCACTGAGCCGCAGTGTTTTGTCTGTGACAGGTGTTCATTTCTTTGTTTTAGGAGCCTATTGACTGTGAATACATAGTAAACATTACCCAGCAAACAAAGTTGCCATATTGCTTTACAGCCCTGAGTAGTGTCTGCAGGTATTTCTCTCAGGTTGCATACAGCCCCAACAGCTTTTACCAATGAGACGAAGTAGCCTGTATTTAACATGAGAGGGCAAATGAGAGCCACAAAGCACCTGCCGCACCATGTGCCGCCATGTGCTGCTGCTTGTTAAAGGACGACACTACTGATTTAACATTACCGTCCAATGTAGCATGTAGCAAAAATCAATGCAGCACAAGACTTGTCTTTTTTAATGCCACCCATAAACATCTGCCACCATTAGTTAACATTAGCCACCACAGTCTACTGGTCATATAAGACCAAGGAAAACTGCAACAGCAAAACGTGAGTGTGCCAAAGTGAGCAACAGTGTGTTTTATTTCTTATTATTATTGTGTTATATCTTCTTTTTTTTCGAACAATACATAGACTTGCTTTAAACTACACCAGTGGCTCCCAAAATGGGGTGTGGGCCCCCCTGTGGATGCACATTGAGCCACTGCAGGGGGAGCATGGATGACCAGGGGGGAAATATGGAGTGAATGAACATGATTTATGTAGGGAAAATAAACAAACAAGAGATTGCTGATGCCATCGTGCTGACCTTTATTCCTCTAAAATTCAACTTGGATCCTTTTTTATTAGTTGTTTTCCCTGTCATTATTATTGATAAAAAAAATTGTGGGGTGGGCAAGTGAGAACTTTTTTTCAGAAAGTGGGCATGCCAGAAGACGTTTGAGAAGCACTGAACTACACAAAAATATATGAAGGTGTGGCTGCTTTCAGGTTGGCACATCAATAACTTAAAGGGACCACTCTTCAGAAAGAGTCCTTTTTCTCATTCTGAACATCAATGTTCACACTGTGAGTTAAACAGATAGTACAAAGAAGAGAAATCTGTGAAGTAGAAATAATCAGAAGGTATTAAATTTACAGATGCCAGAGAGAGAGAGAGAGAGAGAGCAGCTCCCTCACGCCTCTCAGTTTATTTGCTTTTTAAATATCATTGTTTTATTGCATAGAGAGTGAGAGCGTGAAGGAAGGATAGATTGGGCGAGTGTAGTGACAGAGAAAGGAAAGGGAAAACAAAGATGAACAAAAACATAGTGAGGAGATCTGAGGACTTGAAGGACAGATTATGAAGATATATAAGCAAGGGAGATGAGAACTCAGGATAGAAAAAAAGAGAAGAAAGCCAGTGAAGGTTATTCTAATGAATGGTTATACTGGGGAGGGCAGAGAGAGGAGGAGGAGGAGAGAAGAAAGCAAAGAAGAGAGGAGAGCGAGGTTAGGATGAGAATGTGCAAGTGTCAAGGGATGTTTAAGGAAAGATGGTTTCTTAAGAGAAAAAGAAGAGGAAGATTTCTTTTTGTGCGTGTGTGTGTGTGTGTGTGTGTGTGTGTGTGTGTGTGTGTGTGTATGTGTGTGACCTTCAGCAGCCAAATTAGTAGTTACATGTGATTCTCTGTGTTTTACAGGGATGCAGAAACACACAGACAGACATTTTCAGTGTCAGAGTAGTAATGGTCTGCAAGCCTCATTACATATGACGAGGATTGATCCAGTGTTCATAACAGCAATCAGATAAGCAGCACGAGGTGTGTGTGTGTGTGTGTTACCGCTGCAGTAATCCCAGTGACAGCAGCCTTATTGCCCCAGCTGTGGCCTGACCTTTTCTTTAATTGACTCTAATCAATTGAGCTCTATCCTTTCTTTCACTGTCATTCCTCTAAATTTTGTCCTTGCAAAATCCTTTAACAGAACTAATTCATTTGACAAAACAAACACAACTCGAGCTCCACTTACTCACTCGTGGTGTGGCTTTCGGCTGTGTAATAGGGTTTTCATCCTGTTAAACATTTTTGCTAGAACTTCTACGAATTTTCAGAATATTGGGACGTGGAAGCCATAACAAAAAATCCTAGTAAAAGAGGTTTCCGATCCTGACAAGATATAAGCCTGCCATGCAAAAAAAAACAAAAAACAAAAACAAAATTAAGAACACAACAGGTCAAGAGCACCATGAGCCCCACTAAGTGCATTTACCTAATTACCTGTAGCATGTTCCTTATGGTTAGGTATGAAGGGAAATCAAGGAGTATTCACACATTAAAATTCTCCAGCACCTGAAGTGTGTTTGATTGATGGACATTGATGGATTTACAGTAGGCAGAGGTCATCTGGAAATCTAAAAATTCAACAAAAATCAGAGTACAGTTTGCAACACATTGAATGATTACTGCAAGTAAAACAAAGCTAACACAGTAGATGTAATAAGATCAACAGATCATGCTTTTCATATTTTGGTTGTCTTTTGGTGAATGCAGTGTGTCACCCAGATCGACCTCGTTGTGACTGTCTTCGTCCCCTGTTGATGTTGGTTGTTCTTGGTCATTCCACCTCCTCAGTGCGCCAGACTTTCCTGAACAGTTCACCTTTTGTCTACTGACACCATGATTCCTCCCAGTTAACTGTAATATTAAAGTGTGGGCTCATAAATAGAGATGTATCTCAGGTTCAGGTTTGGAGTACACAGACAGAGACGAACAGTTGCCTTCCAGGCAGATGTTTTTATTCTCACCAAACCACTTTCTGTTCCATCTCAGTGTTTCTTCATGAAGTACAGGAGAGGAAGCACAGGATGTACTGTATGTTATAGATATTGTCATGGCTAGCCCTTGATTCTGGTTATGTCTGTTTGACCCTCTGTCTCTTTTCAGATCTACTTCCTGCTCTCCTGTGTTTCCCGCCTGTTTGATTACCTGGTCCCACCCTAATGTGTTGCATTAGGGTGGGACCCTAATGCAACACATTATTGTCTCTCCACCCCCTCATGTATTTAAGTTGTGTCTTCCCCTTTGTTCTCTGCCAGTTCGTCTTTTGTGTCAAGCGTTCGAGCAGTTTTTCTTAGTGTGTTTCCAGTGCTCATAGACGTAGCTTTCCATTGTGTTTTCTCTGCCAATTTGGATAGCTTTGCCTGATTATACTGACTTACCGTGTACTGACCCCTGCCTGTTAATAAGCCTGCCTTACTCATCGTGAGTCTGAGTCGAGTTGTGCGTTTGAGTCCTTGGTCTGAGCCCAGCCTGATAGATATCCTTTCAATCCACTCCTCCATGCCAACGCCATGTCCACCTAGCACTCAGTGGATTCACAGGAAAAGTGTATTTTCCCCTCATACTTTAGTTTGAACATGCAGTTCAAACTAAAGTATGTCCAAACTCCATTCTCAGGATCTATATATTCACTCTAAGGGTGGGAACTTGCTGTAATGTCCTTATGTTTGCCTGTGTAATTCCCTTCGATGTGCCATTTAAATTTTTTTTTTTTTTTTCGTTCATGAGAACCTGACATATGGACCATTTTTTCTTTAGTACTGGCTTCGCACAGACCCTTTGCATCTGTCCATGTCGGGTGTTTGGCACAGTGAGGGTTGTTGGAGCTGGAGTGGTGGGGGTTATGGCAGGGTATTTCTCCCTGCACAAAGACAGGTGCTTAATAGTAAAAAATAAAAGTCTGGTTTATGTGACAGCACTGATTACCAGTGGATGCACTGGTAATGCCACTGTGGTCAGCAATCTAACCAACATCTGTGAATGCTATACCATAAAACACAAGAACATACAATTATAATTTTAATTAAACGTGTACATTTTGAATTCCCAAAATCTGAAACAAGTATCCGGTCACCACAAACTAATCAGAGAGAGACTTCTTTTGACTCACCGCTCAAATGATATCGATCGTAACATTCAGGCAGCTTTTAGCGCGTAGACACACTGTAACTCCATTTGCATTTCCCGAGAGAAGGTTTGCAAACTTTACCTTCATGGAGAACTGCACAGCTCAAATGGCTTTCTAAATGGACTCTGACCTTGTTTAACTTTGTTGGGTGGAACAAAGTCCTTGCATCATGTAGTACATCTTTTCAGTTTGTTATATGTTATAAGTGTCTTGAAGAAGAGAGTCTAATTTGTCAAACTGAATAATATAACATACTGAGGTAATTTCACAGATAAATTAGGCCTAAATCTAGTACTGAACCAAACACATTTTGAATCTTCTGTCCTGGATTGAGCTTAATCTGTGTCCATGAAATCACTTCATACACTTCTACATCCCAGTTTAGCCTTTTTTTTTTTTGTCTCTGTTGTCGTATTTCATGCATGTTTTGTTCATAGTGTTTTTACTTCATCTTGTTTATGGTTAAGGCTCGACTGTCCAACTGCTGACATATGCTTTGGCTGCAATATGTTACGCCAGAAAAGAGGCAGTTCGATCAATTTCTGGTGCTCCAAATCTCTGCAGATGGTAGCACGATGCAGCCCCGCCAAAAAAAGAAAACAAAGAAAAACACACAAACAAACACACACACACACACACACAAACACACACACACACACACACACACATATGTTATAAGTGCTGTAAGTGCAAGCAGTGACATTCACTGTGCTCCCCATCCCTCCTCTGGCGCTCACACTTGGAGCCACTCGATCCCTGATCAATACACTGCTTTTTCCCTGTTCACACACACACACAAACACACACACACACACACTGAACTGTGCCTCTGCTGTATCCTCTCTGCTGTGTCCACTCTCCACCATTTCTTCTAGTGCTCCTCTTCTTCTTCTTTTTTCATATCAGTAAAAAAACATCGTCTTCACTTCCTGTGATAAGAGACATATTCTGATGTGAAATATCTGACAGCTGTACATGATGAAAGACATCCATCTTATGTGTGTTTGATGTGTATACGGTATGTGTGTTCATTCGTTTGCCCTGAAAATCTGTAGACTGTAGCAATCTGGGTTTATTTGAAAGATACAAAACAGTTATAATGATCACTGCTACAATCCAGGTACTCTGCTCAGCCATGGGGGACACAGCTGATCAAAGCAAGGCTGCTGGTGTGCATGTGTGTGCATCTGCGATCTAGTGTGTAAAACAAAAAAACAAAAAACAAATGTGTGGGAATTGTTTATATGTGTACTTCTCTAAGTGAAAGTGAGTAAAAACAAAAAGCAAGAGAGAAAGTGTGCATGACAAAAGAGAGAAAAGATGAGAGGAAAACTCTGCAATGTGTGGCAGTTTGTGTTCATGTGTGTGTGTGTGTGTGTGTGTGTGTTTGTCTATGCGTCAGTATAAGGTGGCTATGATTAATTTCCCTCTGTAGCCATGGCTCTAATTCCTGGCCTAGGTGGGAATGGTCCCTGAAAGAGTCCCAGTGGAAATCACAGTAGGCAGGCAGGCAGACAGCAGCTCTGAGAAACACTGATGAATTATCCATGGAGAGAGAGACAGAGAGGGGTTGGAGGGGGGCAGAAGGAGAGTGGGGGAGAGGGCTGGGGTGCAAAGAGATAGATGGAAAATAATAAAAATTGAGATGGGTGGAGGTGTGTGAGAAAGACGGAGAGTGAGTGAGAGAAATTTGAGAGAGAGAACAGGAGCCAGAGAGTGTTTGCTGATGGACGAGGGGAAAAGTGAAAGCTGTGTTTTCCCCCCTGGAAAATTCACACTTACTGCCGATCCACCCCCCCCGAGTGTGCGATTCTCTTCACTGCTGGATCAGTGCGTCGGTTTGGTTGTATGTGTTTGGAAACATAAATCTTCAGGTTACATCTCAGTACCAGCAGCTATTCACATGCCTGCAGCTGCCATTGAACTGAGAGGGAAGGACCACCCTGATACAAACTCACCTCGGAAAGCAAAGGTCGCGCAAAAATTGACATGCGGAGGTTGTGCCCGTTATGGAAGGATCTGCATTCATTACATTTCTCTGCTCATTCATTCAGGATTTTCTTTTAGTTTCTCACCTGCATGTAATAAGTCAACTGAAGCAGGTTTCCAACAGCGTGTGACAAATTATAACTACACAAGAAAACCAAAATCTTTTAATAAAGAAATCATCAAAATGTGCTGCATTTATTGCATTTATTGCAGCACATTTTATAGACTAGCAAGGTAAAAAAAAAGCAGATTTAGTCATGTTTGTTGCTTAAGTACACTTGTGAGCAGGTGCTACCCAGTGAGATCTGGTGTGTGTGTGTGTGTGTGTGTGTGTGTGTGTGTGTGTGTGTGTGTGTGTGTGTGTGTGTGTGTGTGTGTGTG
>JBBMJY010000021.1:4486048-4503565 GCA_037833715.1 Toxotes lorentzi
CACACACACACACACACACACACACACACACACACACACACACACACACACACACACACACACACACACACAATCTTGTTTCCCACACACACAAAACCAAAAATGAGGGAGAACCATCATGGGGATATTAATGGAACCAGAGACACCGTCAGAGTCAATTGAGCTTTTAATAGAGCATCTCCTCTTCCTCTCTGTGGATAAATAATACAGCAGTCAGCAAATCTAGATCTAATAGATGATATTGACCTTTGGGGGTGGGAAAGGGGAGAAACAGAGCGAGCGTTGGGACGGCGCAAGCAGAAAAGGAGAGCGTGAGATGGAGAGGAAAAACAGAGCTGGGAGAGTTGTGATGCACACGGATACACACAAGTGTCAATAGATGCAAAGCGCTCAGACAAAGCATCTTAATCACAATGCGACGAAGTGGTGATCAATCACAAGGATGACGATGTAGCAGGGAGTTGCAGAGAGAGAGGCCCTGACCTTAGCTGCACTGCAGATAGAGCAGAGAGGCTGGTTGAGCAGCACTGGCCCTCAGAGACTCTCTTTCTTTGCTTTTATCCTCTCGCTTTGTCTTTTCTCGTCCCCTCCGTCCCTCCTTCCTGGCTGCATTGTGTCTTCCTTTCCTCCTCTATCTTTCTCTATCTCCCTCTTTCCATTTTGATTCCTCTCTGCCCCCTCGTCCTCCCTCCCTTCCTTTCTCCCTATATTTCTGTCTGGTACCCACCATCTGTCATCCGTTGTCTTCCTCTGTCACCCCCACCCCCCTCTCCCACTCATTTTCACTCCCTCAATCCAATTCAAGGAGCTTTATTGGCATCATAAGATGAATTTTACTGTCTCTCTGTCTCTCTTTCTGGAACATTTGTCTTCCTCTTAATTCTCCACTTTTAATGCTCTCCACAAAACTCTGCTTCATCCTGTACAGGCTGTACAAGTCATGGTTAGTCAGCAGTGGGTCCAGTATGCACTCACATCACATCAATACTGAAGTCAAGGCCATATATTCTTTATTACCTTGCTCATGAACAAGCAGGGTGAAACTAAATGCTACTCATCCCAGGCTGTTTTACAGGTATAGCAGAGGTATTAGTGTTGGGATGTGAAGAAACAGCCAGCCTAATAAAATGCCTTAAAAAAGTAGCCCTACAGTCTGAGATGGCCTTGAAAGTGACTTTTATGTGTATAGTGACACCATGTGGAAAAGTCCTGTAACAGATTTAAACACCATTATGCTACAGTGTGCTGATCATTCTGCAGGAACCACATCCAAAATGTTTTGGGGTTTTTTTGCACCATCCTCTTCTGAGAATGTATATCTTTAAATGGGTCCATAATATATATTTTGACCACTTGAAAATATATTCAAAATCAAAACATATGCGCACAAGCACAGGCAATTTC
The DNA here is from genome assembly GCA_037833715.1 of Toxotes lorentzi. Taxonomy (NCBI): domain Eukaryota; kingdom Metazoa; phylum Chordata; class Actinopteri; family Toxotidae; genus Toxotes; species Toxotes lorentzi. The sequence goes on from JBBMJY010000021.1 coordinate 4,487,453, forward strand.
ATACAACATGAAACACATGTCTAAACATATGGTTGATTACTATATTTATGATGTTTTTAGATGAGAGGCAGAGTGTCGTGGCTTGGTGGTGAATTAAGATGGTTTTACTGTATTAGGAATTACAAAAGGTGATCCATCTGCATGTCTGCACTGAATTAAGTGCCATGGTTGATTCCCAAGTCCTCCGAAGAACACCAGGGGTTCCTGAGAGAGTCCCAGTGGGAACCCACCACATAAAAGAATAACAAAGGAATAAAATATATTAACTACACTCTATAATTTTCATGTTTTTATTTCCATATCATTCATATTTCGCTCACATGTCTGTAGAACTAAGCTGAAACATTACAGATTCCTTCAGATGTTGTTATTTGAGGCATGATCATACCAAATAAGGGTCAGATAAAAGTCATCCTATATGAAACCACTCTAACCTGAACTTGAGAGGGAGCTGGAAACGTGCCTCCCTGACTTTCTAGTACTTTTCCAAGAGAGAAGTCAGCATTTTGTCGGAGGGACTTCTCTCTGTATCCAGGAAGTGACGGTGAGGACTTAACGGGGTCGAAACACGCCGAGGGAGGTCGTCCCGTCTTTACAAAAGAAGTTGGGTGGGAGGGGAGCTATGTCAAGTTAGCCAGAGACAGAGGGACGCATTCAGGAAGTTAAAAGTATGGACTTTCAAAATAAAAACTCACAACCTGGGTAGTTGGAAAAAGAAAGCACTACATGTAGCCTGTAGCATGCAGCATCTAGAAAACGCATACAGGCTAAATTTCTGGTGAAGACCCTTTCCTCCCACTCTGTCAGATATCAGAGAGATATCATGTCATTTACTGTGCTATGTTCCGCATATTCCCAAAATGTTTTCCATAAACAAACACAAACTATTTGACAAACAGTGACACTGGAACCCTCAGCCCTGCAGTCACAGAAGATGCCATACAGCTGTTTTCACAGGCTGAACAGTACCCCTTGTGATGAGTGCCCCTTCAACTTGCTAACACACTGGGCTCATACTGGGAACACTGGGCCTGCAGATTCTATGAAGTGACTTCATGGTTCTCATTAGTTTTAATGAGGCTATAACAACTTTTAGAGTTGTGTAAATACATTCAGAATATTCTGGATAAAAACACATTTCCCTTTTTATGGCCTATTCCGTGTTTTTTTCTGAAATGTATTTTGATCTAAATTGCTTGTACCATCTAGAGAATGTTGCAAAGATTTTTTAACGCGTTTTATTTTGAAAATGTAAACCGGAACACATGTGTCATATTATGTCCTTTGACTTCTCTCCGGCTGTGGGAAGGTGGTCCTGATCGAAGAACAGCGTCCAGAAAAGCAACCGACGGGGCCACTTTGCATATTTTTGTGTAGCCCCTTCACACTTTATAACATCGCCAAAACAAACCAACGAAACTCCGGAACTGAGACTTAATGTTGCTAACTAACGAAGTGATGGATTTGACTTGTTCGTCCTCGGGAATAAAGTTTGGAAACTCCGAGGTGAAAATGGAGAGCTCAGCTGAGTGAGAGTGGGGTGAGGAGGCTGGATTTGGCAAAGATGGGAGTCCTGCCCTGCTGCTAGCAAGCTGGTTAGCATGCTTAGACATTTCGCTGTCTCGGATTAACTATGAGGTGAGACTGAAAGTCACTTTCACACTTGTAATGTCGAGGTTACTTGTTGAAGTTTTTAAAAACCGTCCTGGTGTTACCCAATGTTGCCGAATAAAGCGGTCAAATGTGTTTTTGGCCAAAGAAAAAACTTTGACATGAGTAGGGCCTGGCCATTTTTTAAACCTTTACCAAACTGTATAGCAGTTTTATATTAAGTTTCTTATATACATTCACTGTGTCATGGTTTCTTATAATTTAAAACACTGTCCAGTTAATTTGTTCTAATCAGGTCTGACAAAGTACAGTAAGTTTATAAGCATTTAGTACTTCTAAATATATTAAACAGACTTACAGCTTGGATACTCAGATATAAGTGGTCATATCTGTCAGTGTGGTTATTTCTTTCAGTGGCAGTTTTCTTAAATATTTCAAAGCATGCCTGTGCAGCTGTGATCATATTTTAGCTGAAGATTTCACAACATGGCCTCAACTTCTACACAAAGATGGTGTGTAACTGTAGTCCTGGTCTAGGTTTAGGTCAGTTGCTGCTTATGGACAGTGTGTAACTTAGAAGGCTCTTTCTGTCATGTCAGTATTCAGTGTATACACAGACATAGTGCCCATGTATTTGGTGAGCCTCACTATGCACTCACTCAAGTTTCATATTTCTTTGTGTGTTCTGTGTTTCAGAGCTTCCCTCTGCTGGTATCCAGCTTGCGATTCTCCGTGGGAGCTGCTTTATCTGACCGCTGCTGACGCTGCAGCTTCTACCGATGGATCGAAGCTTAGTTGATGATCTTATTTTCTGTGGAAGCTCTACATGAATCCTGAAGATGACATTGCATTTCTCCTAATGGCAACCCAACTTAAACTTGGTTTAAAGAGGCTTGATGCCCCAGGCGCAACACTCGCTCCCCTCCCCTGATCAATCCTTTTTGTGCAGTGTGCTTCCATTCACACTGTGCTCATGCACTTTTCTCCACAACAATCAGCATTTTAAGCCATCTGAGATGGGGCCCTGCCAGCTTCTTCAAGGGGCTTGAGGTCACCCAGTTTTGCCTGGCTGTGTGTGTGCAAGACCCATCGGCACAGGTCTATAAAAGAATATTGTAACAAAAAAAAAAGAGCCAATGATAAAGTACTTGCTGGAAGAGTCGAGACACACAACACACTTGCCAAAATGCATTCATGAACGCTTCGACTTATAAAACTGGACTTAAGTGGACTTATTGGTTGTATTCATGAACTCTTGATTGCTGATGCCAGCTCACTGGGACCTGAGTGGGTGTAAAAGCTTTATTCATGAACCCCCTGTCTCAGTCTGGGTATAGCCTGAAAGTTGGATGCCCTGATTGTGTTGAATCAGCTGTTGTGGTGATGAGGCAAGGCTCCTGGTGGCCTGTGTGGCTGGCTGGGCAGAGGCCCAAGGTGATGTGATGGGGTGCAGGAACAGTAAGGTCCTCCCTGAGCCTCCAGGGGATGTTCTGTTGGACCTGGTCAAAAAGGTCAGTAAAGACAATATTGTAACTAGTAGTCATGATTACAATAATGTTACTACTACAGGTACTGATGATTTTTCTCTGTTTATCAGTTAATCGTGTTGTCTCTAAAATCTCATAGAACAGTGAAAAAGGCCTGTCACCGTTTTTGATGGCTCAAAGTGACTTCTTCAAATGTCTTGTTTTGTCAGACCAACAGTTCAAAACACAAAGATATAGAATTTACAGTGATATAAAATAGAGAAGTGACAAATTCTCACACTTAGAAGCTGGAGCTGGGACTTGTTCAGTGTTTTTGTTTGTAAAAAAAAAAAAAAACACTAGTTTTTTTTTTGTTGATCAGCTAATCAATGAATCAGCAATGAATAATTTCTAGTGCATATTCATTAAAGTTCAGTGTGAAGCATGCAAAATGATTATGATCTGAATGATATGAAGTATTCTGAAGGCATGAGGGTTTTTTTATAGTTGAAAGATAGGAAAGGAATTGTTTCAGAAACTGGTTAATTGTTCAAGTCAAAGCATCAAACATTTTCTGGTTCCAGTATGTTTAATGTGGATATTTGTTGTGTATGTAAAAAGTTATTACTATTCTTCCTTAAACTCCCAAATAATGATATCAGTATTGGTCTCAAAAAATCCAGCATTGGTTGGGTTGTACTAACTGTAGACTAACAGTGTGTCTACATTCACATTCACATCTCATGTGTGTCTGACAGATATGCTCCTATTTCTTAGCGCTCCCAAAATGCAGGTGGAGCAGTTTAATACTGTGCATGAACTCCTGTAGCACTGGAGCCGTTATTGTTCTACTGTGATTTGTAATTTCCATCTGTGATGAACTCTGTTAATGTATTTTTCAGGTTGATCCTCCCCAACCCCCTCAGACAGATATCTTTAAGCACTTCATACGAGGGGATGGCACTGGAAGCAAGATGGGTGGGGCTGGTGGAGGGGGCGGTGACAAGGCTGACTCCACCTTCCCATATCAGGCCCAGGCACAAGCTGCTACTCCCACCGCTTCCGCCCAGCCACCCAAGGACCCGTCCGAACTGTCAGACCCTCAGCGGAAGAAAGTGGCAAAATATCGAGCCAAGTTTGATCCCCGGGTCACGGCCAAGTATGACATCAAAGCTCTGATAGGGCGAGGGAGTTTTAGCCGGGTTGTTCGCGTAGAGCACAAGAGCACGCGGCAGCCGTACGCTATCAAGATGATCGAGACCCGTTACCGGGAGGGGAGGGAGGTGTGCGAGTCAGAGCTGTGTGTTCTCCGACGCGTGCGCCATACCAATATAATCCAGCTGATGGAGGTCTTTGAGACGGCAGAGCGTGTCTACATGGTGATGGAGCTTGCCACTGGCGGAGAGCTCTTTGACCGGATCATCGCTCGTGGCTCGTTCACAGAGCGGGATGCCACCCGGGTGCTGCAGATGGTGCTGGACGGTGTGAAGTATCTCCACACTTTAGGGATCACTCACCGTGATCTGAAGCCGGAGAACCTGCTCTACTACCACCCTGGGGCTGATTCCAAGATCATCATCACTGACTTTGGTTTGGCCAGCAGCAGGAAGAAGGGAGACGAGTGTCTGATGAAGACAACCTGCGGCACACCAGAGTACATCGCGCCTGAGATCCTGGTGAGGAAGCCCTACACAAATGCTGTGGACATGTGGGCGCTGGGGGTGATATCATATATCCTGCTGAGTGGAACCATGCCCTTCGAGGACGACAACCGCATGAGGCTCTACCGACAGATCCTCAAGGGGAAGTACAGCTTCTCTGGAGAGGTGAGTAGTTAGATCAGTGTTTCTCTCTCTTTCTCCCCCTAACACAGACACACACACCACCTCCAGCAGATTTCACCCATATTTGGACTACATTCCTCACACAGCATGAGGCTTTGTCAACAGATTTCCAAGAAGTTCAGCTTTTTCTGTGAGGCGACATGGTTTTAACACAGACACTGACTTTTTCACACAACTAACCTTTTGCACTTAACTCCTCATCTCAGGTCTATTTTTACCTCACGTACCTTTTACCTCACCACACTCACTCTCATTCATTTGGCCTCTCTAAGTCAATATGCTTTCCGTCTGTGTGTGCACAGTAATTTATGCTCTATCTGTGTATCTAGTTGGAAGAATGCTGAGTAGGCTGTTTCTTTGTTTCACATGTGGGATGTTTATGTTGCCAGTGAGCTTTAAAAAGGAGGCCCTTGGTTAACGTTTGCCCCACATACAGCAACTCAAGTGCAAAAAATGGCTGACTAGTTTTGTAATATTCAATAAGGAGCAGTTGAATCATCTCTGTTTTTATGCCTCCGCGCTGGAGACAGCCGTGGCCAGAGGCATGAAAACAAAGTCAAAGTCTTCACTGCATATATTATGAGACTGGACAGACATACATGTAAATTGCAACTTGACTGGTCAGCAGAGGCACATAACTGCGAGTGTCTCTCTCAAGTGTCTGACAGGTAAGAAAAGGTTACACCTGACACATTTAGTAACTGAAATCACTTCCACAGAACCTGTACTTTAGCTGGGGTTTGCAAATACTAAAGCAGAAATGCCTCTGGAAATTCACTGGAATTTATTATTATGCATTTTTAGGATGATTTGGGGGGGGGGGGGGGGGGTCTTGAAATCGTGGGCTTAGTTGTCACATAAAAGATTCAGAAACAGGGTTTTCATATGGGAGCAATGAAAGAGCGGTCTTTATTCTCTGTTAATACAGGTACAGAGTAAAGAAAAATGGCAAAATGATGACTTGACTTAACAAGGTGGTAAGATTGCATCGCAGCTCTCTAAGGACGTGTAAAATCCAGGTTCAACATGCAGTGTCCCTTAAACCTACAGTAACTGGTTCTCTGGCCACTTCAGGGCGGTTGAAGCTGTTAACACAACACTGACACAGTTTAACCTGTTAAATTGATATGGTGAACTTGTTGGCCAACAGTTGCTGCATGTGGTCATATTTGTGTTCACCTGATTAATATAAGTCAAATATTGAGTCTGCTTTTGGCTCTGTTTTTAGTCTCCACCAATCCCTGACTGAAATATCTGGCTCCTCAGCAGCCAAATGCCACAGGGCTGGGAAACCAAAACAATGAATGAAAGGTAGCAATGGAGACGCTTGTTATGTTTGAATCAGAGCACAGTGAGATATATGAAACTGTTAAACCGCATCACCAATATTCATTTGTGGAGAAAAAACTAGACGGATCCTTAGAGTTTCTGGTTGATTAGCTTGGCGATGAACATCTGTCACACTAACTTTCATTTCAATTTTGAAGTATAGTTTCAATCTGCCATTGTTTATATGTAGGTTTGCTAGCTGGTAGTTATCTTCCTCTTTGTGTTTGTGGCCTATTGCTATTACTGTCACCAACTGTCAGCCATTGGAACAGAGTAAAATCAAGCACTTTTAGTTTAATATTCTTAACCTGCAACATGTCTGCTTTGATTGTGGGAGGGGACCTTTGTTGAATGTCGCTCCCACTCCTCCCTGTGTTTCCTGTGGCTATCAAACGATGCCATAAACATAATACTTAAAAAACATGTGCTGTATTCAGCTGTGATAGTTTTGCATTGATCAAGTATTTTACAGTGGCTTTTAACATATCTCATCCCTTGAGGACATGTGTCTTTACAGCTGTGATAAATAATGTTCACATTTACAGCTGCAGTCCAAGAATGAATCACAGCCTGGACATTGTTGTAGGTGGAGGGGAAATGTATGTCTGAGGGTTATATATGTGTCATGTATCTTTAGCCTGGCGATTGCTGGCGATTTACCAGCTGTGTGGTGTGTGTGGGTGTGGGGTGGGGGGGGTGGGAGGGGTCTACATGGACACTGAAAACACAGGTGGTTGCCAAGCAGGACATAACGTACAAACTCTGTCTGTGTGTCTGACACACAGACACACGGAAAGACATGCAGCGTTGATATTCTCCGTTCCTGTCTACGTACGGGGTAGAGTTTGACTCACTACTAGTAACTGAATAGTCATACTGAACAGAGTCCATGTCACGGAAAGAGTCAAATTTCCTTACCCCACACCCATTACTGAGACTGACTATCAAAAGATCAAGAAGACACAGTGTGTAGAATAGACCAAACAGTGTAACACAGACAAATAATGTAATTCCAGTTTATATTTACACTGTCTGCGCTTTATCCACCCTGCTATTAAAATATCTGTATATATTGTGTTTCTTCTTTTTGTGTCTTGTTTGAAATGTGTCTTTTCTACCTCATGCTGCTCAATGTGCCTTAAATTGTCTCCCGGGGACAAATAAAGTTTTCTGAATCTGAAATGACCAAACTTCTTGCCTGTCGAAAGCTCAAAGCACTGTCCTTAGAGTGTCCTTCAACCTGTCAACTTTATATTGCTCTGCTGCCCTCTTGTGTCCAGAGCTATAGTTGACAAACTATACATTTTTACAGACTACGGGTGGAACTACATACATTAACAATGCCTCTTTTCCAGTAATTATTGCAATGCGATGCAGCAATTAGATACAATATTAGTGTATTACTGTGCAACATGGCTCTTTGCCACACCTCAGTTGGGCAACCTCTGGCTTAGACAATACAGGTTATATATATGGACAGTATTACAGTCTTGTCTTTTGTCTGTCTCCCGTCTCTAGCCGTGGCCCAGCGTGTCCAACCTGGCCAAAGACTTTGTGGAAAGAATCCTGACGGTGGACCCCAGCGAGCGGCTCACAGCCGGCCAGGCCCTCAAGCACCCCTGGATCGTCAGCATGGCCGCATCCTCATCCATGAAGAACCTACAGCGCTGTATATCTCAGAACCTCCTGAAGCGGGCGTCTTCACGCTGCCACAGCACCAAGTCAGCCCAGTCCACGCGCTCCAGCCGCTCCACCAAATCCAACAAAGCTCGGCGGGTGAGGGAAAAGGAGCTGCGCGAGCTGAACCGTCGCTATCAGCAACAGTACAATGGCTGAAATGGTGGCCGTGACAGCCGATGACTGTAGTGGACCTTATACTTTAAGGGAAACAGCACAACAGTAACTGAGATTTTTCAGTGACTTCCACTATTCTAAGTTGCTGCCAGTGTTGAAAGCCAAAATGACTTTAAGTCTCAAATCACTGCCTTAAAAAAGAAGGCAATAACTGGACTAAATCAGTGGCTACAAGCAAAAGTAAAATAAAGGTTGAGTAGTAACTGATGCCAGTTGAGACAATAGAAAAAGTCAAAAATGACCCATAAAGACAGTGAAATCAAGGAATTCCTTTGGCATTGTGTCTCCTGATGAGAACGCAGAAGGACACACCAGTAAAGTATTGTACTGCAATGGTTACGTCATCTCTCCATCCATTCCTTCTCTTTGGCAGGATGGTGCCTTCCACTCCTTTCATTTTGTCTTTCAATTCCTGTGTCTCTACATATTTATTTATTATTGTTGACATGATTATTAGTCTCCATTCAAATGGTCACTGGATAATGACCTTCCACGAGGATCTGTTGAACAGAGTTCTGGGTACTGAAGTTTCTAAGAAGAAGGGGATACATTTAGAAGTGGGGAAACCAAATTCCCCTCACTCATTCCTGATTGAAAATTGCTGTGAATTTATTATTGTACTAGTTGTACAGACTTTGTCTTAAGATATGGGTGATGGAAACACACTGCAACATGACCACACCCCTGAAGGCCAAAATGAAGGCATGTTTTTTATTATTCAGTTCTAAGCTTATCTAATCTTGCCATTATTGCTCTGTTAATATCATTGTTCTAAAGCTGTCTAAAGATTGTGAAGCTGTTTTCTGTCAGCGTTTTAATCTTAAATGTATTGTATTAGATTACAGGCTACACAGCCTTACTCCCAATTATTTTACTTCACTCATGAAGTATCGGCTATGAGCCTGTCCTGTTGTATAGCAGTATTCAAATAAGTCATTAGACTTCATAATAGTATGACGCCATATGGAGTGAATGGCACATTTTCTTAGAGCAGCAATAAAGGCAGAATTTTAGTCATAGAGAGCTACTGCTGTTGGTTGTACCAGCTCTTTGTAAGTCCAAACTTAGCCTCGTTATAATGTAAGTGTATACTCAGTGAAGATGTACGCGAGTATAATGGGGTGAACCACACAAACTAGTTCTTAGTAGAGTAGAGATTAGTTGTTAGTAAATATTTAAACACAATAACTAACAGTCGCCAACAGTAAAATACGAACTGAACTAATTAACTGACAGAAGTAATGTTAGCTTGCTAACATACAACAGTGGTGAAACTGAATATTGTTGAGATGCGGCTGAACACGTCGTCATGATGCTGTTTAGTAGTGATATTAAATGGGAAAATTTTACAAGAAAACATCATTATAATCACTGTTTACATCCACTAACGTCCAAGTTGAACTGTTGAGTAGCTAACCAGCTGCATTCACTGACAAAACTAGACATTTGATGAAAGAGTAAAACTGATAATAGATAACAATGAATAACATCAACAAATCTGATCCAGATTGAAATGCTGTTTAATTGTGATGGTAACTGGGGAGACTTAAGATTACATTTTGCAAAAATTCCTTTCATTAAAAAAATGTGGCAAAAACAACAGACTAGCTAATCTAATAATTTTAGCTAGGTTAGCATAATCTGACCTTTTCCACTCATTCAAAACTGCATGAATCCCACTAGTCCTTAAACAATTTTCTCCATGCACACATACATAAATCAGACAAAGTAATGCCTACATTTACCCAGGATTGGCTGTAAAGTTTACGGTAATGTTTGCCCCTAACACTCTTTTGGAAGTTTTGTTAGCACTTGCAATGCTTGTGACTTTACTAGCAACTGACTTACACTTTACTAATGTCTTAGTTTAAATGGTGCAGCCCTATCACTAATTTGACACTGGTTAGTAGTTACTAAACACTTAAAGAGGTTTTAACTCACGGATTTATTCATGGACTTATGAATAGTTGGTGCAACCCAATCCTGAAGACCTGCCATCTTTTTTAGCTAGCCTCTGTTTCCACCAGTCTCAGCCATTAGCATGCTGTCAAAGTAATTGTAAAATCTTTTTTTTTGTTTGTTTTTTTGACAAGGTGTTCAAATGTTACTAGCGAGTGTAAGGGGTAGTAGATACCCATGTATCACAGAATATGGAGGGAAACTCCATAGCTAGTGGAATACAAGCTACCAAGCAACGGCTGGGACTTCAGCTTTCAGTGTTTTCACAGAGCCTGGGGGTCTGGGTCGTAGCTCATTTTCTTCACCTTTCAGTGGTTGCATAGTACAGTGACTTTAGTCTAGGCAGGTTGTGTCTGAATCGTCCTAAATTTCTATACTATACTCAAGACCAAAATGAAGGAAATCACTTTATATAATGAGGAGCATGTAGAGGTAAATCAAATGAATTCCACGCATATATTTTTAAAACATCATGTACAAATCCTAGCATATGCAAATACACAGTCCTATGCATAAGACTTTTTGTTTGTTTGTTTCTTTGGAAAGATCAGTTTTTCCCTTCAAGTGCACTTAATTCAAAATCAATTCCGAAGTCCCACGTAGAAAAAAAAATCTCTAGTTGAATCCCCAATATCAATAGTAAAGAAATAATAGTTTATAGTAACACTTTTTGTTCAGGCAGAGTAAAATGAACAATAGATGTGAATACTTGTTACAGTAAGGGATTGATTGCAAATGATTTTCAGAAATTTCTTGCGTTTATTGATCATCATTCACAAATTGGTCAGAAAATATGATATTGGATTTTTTTTTGCCCAGAAATAGCACAGCTTAAGAGATTCAGGGAAATTGATGGGTCTCATTTTCCTTTGTTTCATTTGTCTTGCGAAGCACTTCATGTAGAACGTTTAACTGAATTTTGTTTATTGGACCTGTTCACTATGATTTTGTGTGTTCATCCCTGCAGGATACTCCCAGAGTAAATCAAATGGTACAGTGGGGTCTTTTGTTCTTTATATGAATATTTTGCTGTGATCTGCCCCAGAAGTCACAAAGTGTGCTGTTGTTGTGAACTTTTTAACACATACTGGAAACCTAACCGAGCCATGTCAGCTGACCTCAGTTTTTCCTTTCATTTTGTCTTGTGGCCTTTGCTTGTTCCAGGATGCTCTGTCATCTTTCTGATGCTCCTCTTTCCAGTTGTCTTTATGTAATTGTACCTTTTGGACTTTTTATTTTCTTTGTCCCACTGCTGTCGTCTGATCTGATATCTCACCTCTTGGTGGGAGTAAATTGCTTATATCTTAAAGACTGTAAGTGAGACTTACATTAGAACTGGTATCGGTACACTCAAATCTTTACTCTGTGTACGTCGTTGAGACACTCTACCCAAATGTGTCTTTTTAATATCAAATTCAAATGTGCACTTGAAAGGTGCATTTTAAAAAAATCTGTTTTTTTCCTTCTTCACAGAGAAAATACCTGTGGGCATGTTTAAAGACAGATTTTGGTATCAGTTAAAAGTAGCATACTTTCTCCAACGTAAAGTATAATGAGGTAGCCATAATTCTGGTCATTAGTTCACTGATTTCTTCTAAAGTATAGTGTCTTTGTGAAATAAACATTTTTAACCTGCTTTGAAATGTCAGATGTAAGAATCACAATCACAAAATAATTATTTGGCCTCAAAGGAATTGCAGAGGTTGAATTAATCTTCAGCATTGTCGAGTGCCTGTTGTGTACCATGTTCAATGAATAACCAAATCAGTACATGAGCAGTTTGGCCGAATGTCAGCACATTTTCCTTTCATGTTTTTATATATACATGTGTGATTTTATATAAATGCTGTCCTAAATGAAGTAGCCAACTCAACACTGTTACCTGAAAACAGTTGTTCATCTTTTGTTATGTGTGTCTGTCAAAATGAATAACACTTTGATTCTTCTACCATTAACTTTTTTATTTTTTTAAACAGTGAGATGTATGTGCCAATAAAACACCAGAACCTGACTTGCCAGATTGCATTTGGATTTTTACACTATTCTCTGAGAGAAGGTTTGTTTGTGATTGAGCCAGCAGATCCAGGGATCCACAGCAAGACTACGTGTTAGCTGTTTTAGCACATTCTGTCGACCTAGTTTTGTTTTAAGGTTTGTTGGTTTACGATCCATATTCCTTCTCTTCCACTTTAGCACACATTTGCATTGAAATGGTATAAATCTGCTTTTTGCTTTTAGCATATTACATGGAAATGGTTGGCTGTAATAGTATAAATTACGAATACTAAATCACTAAAGCTACTATAAATTATTAATTTGCCCTGATGCTGTGCTATAATTTAAGATTTAAAAAATAAAGCACTTAAAGGATGTAAATTATACTTTTATACTTATATTATACTACTTAACATGAGGTCTTACTGAAACACAACTTGGTACATAAACTTAATGACTGTGTAACATGAAAAAGTTGCATGTAATGACGACTTTTTTTTAAAAGCTCTTTTTATGTTTTTTTTCACAGCAGGTTCAGCCTCACTGCTCATCAGCCCTGATTTCAGCTGTAGCTACTGTGTCAGAAAAGCTCTGATTAACAAACTCTATTCTACCATCCATGCACCAAATGACTAACGGACAAAGTTAGCAACTAGCTGGTGAGGAGGAACATCTGCCATTTAAAGACACATTTTTTTTCCTCAGGAGTTGGTGGAAATAAAATAATATTTAATATTTTTTCAGCAAAATGAAAATGGCTGCCACATGCAAATACTTTTAACTTTGAATTTGAAATACCTATTACAAGCTTGAGAACAACTGTGCCACACTGAAAACCATCATGGTTTGTGAATGACTCCAAAATACATTGCGGTGGTAGTGAGTAGAACAGTTCATTGGGTTTGTATTACACATAACAGTGAGTGAAAAAAGCTTGTTAAATCTTGAAATGTGTCCTGGTACTGTTAAAAATCCCCCTGTGAAGTTCTGTATTGTAGCTGTCTGATTTACAGTTCTGTTTCCTGTCAGTAAACAGCGCCCACTGCTGGCAAAAACGCGTCGTGACCGGGAAGGCTGAGGCCCTTTGGGTTGCCAGGTGTGGTACCAAGCTTCATACCCTGTGATCAAAGGTGCCATTGAAAGGCAAGTCGACAGTAATCGAGACAGTTTCATTTCTTGAGTAATAGTTTAAGTTTCTCTGGAAACAAAATGTAAGTACAGTCGTCTCTTTACGACGTCTGTTATCCGAAATGCTTAAAGTAGCTAATTGTGTTTGGGCTTTTAGGGGGAGGAGTCGATCAAACCTGGCACCCCGTCATAACCAGACGTCAGTGGTCTGCGGCTGAAAGGTTTAGTGAGTTTGCTGCTAGCTTTTGTTCGAGGGGACATTAAACCAGCTACCGATTAGCTATCAACACACCAATACTCGGAGTGTAAGCGACACACAGCTGCATTCAATACAAACAAGTGTGAGTCGTTGTTCAGCTCGGTGAGTATATTCAGCACACGAGCCTCCAACACACACTGAAAAACACTGCTAAGCTAGCTAGCTAGCTAACGCTGTACATGTGATAGACTGCTTGGTCTAACAAAATATATCAGCATGTCTCCTTTTTCCAAAACCAGTTTCAGAAGACGAAGTGCAGGATTCGCGACATGAACTCGTGCTTTAACGGTTTTCAATCAACGTTATTTGCAGTCGATAAAACATCTGCCCTCCTTACAGATATTTAGCTGGACCCTCCAGCATGTCTGCTAATGCTGGCAATGTTTATGCTGATAAACACTTCTTTGTGGCTTTGTTTTGTTGTTACGTCCGTACTTAAAATGTTACGTTTTAAGATTCAGTCTTCTGAATACAGCTTGTGCCCCACCAGAAAGCAGTAAACTGTTATTTACCCTTTTGGTCCTATCGAGGGAGAAATTGTGCCTAACGGATTTAAATCCTCCTCACACTAGACCTTTTATGCACCCACTAATGTAAACAATAGGCACTGAAACGTGTGTGTATTTTATAGTGTGTTTGGTTTGCTCAAGGAGTCAACCATGAACTACATAGAACAAAATGTCTGTTTCTTTAGTGAAACATTGGAAGTTGTGCTGTTGTGAGCCCTGTGCCACAGTGTAGTCTGATTTTCAGCAGAACAGCTGAAATTTACCTCCAGCACCATATGTTTCTAGTATTAATCCCTGCTTTTGTGTCATTGATTTTGGAGGAGAGATTGTTAATAAGAAAACTGGTATTTACACCAGATTTTTGCGTTAATCAATTTTCTTCTATGCTGCTCTGCTAACATCCAAAGAACAGACTCCACTCACTACCCGTAGACTGATAACATGAATGTGGATCTCTCCTCTGTCCTCTGACTGGAGCGGGGGTCTTTTCTAGCTACTAATCTGTGTTCGCCCAGAGGTTTGATGCCGTTTTTGTGGCTTGATGTTATGTTGAAACAGGGGCCCTAGTCTGTCTTTTACAGCCCTGCCCTAACCAGTGGGACTATTTTTACAGCCCTGAGTCTAAACTAGTTGTGATTAGCTGTATCGTTTTCTCACACAGACAGGAATCCTGCCCCGAGCCGGATCTAGTGATTGAACCCTCTCCTATCAGACTAGACCAGCCAGGGGCTTTTAATTAGATCGTCTACACTCGTATCACTTGCGCAGACCCATATCTGAATTTCTGTCTACTGTATCATTAAAACAAAGCAGGGGGAGGAATGTGACCACAAATACAACATGAAAGTAAAGAAGGGGATTTTGTGATATTTCTGATAAATATTGATAAATATTTAAGTAGGTTCTTCATGTGCCCCAGAAGACTCATGTGAGCCCTCTCAATAAGTGTTGTTATGTCCTGCTTGGTTATTAAACTGCCACCAAAGATTTGTCACCAGCTTTGTTTGCTGTATTTAAGTCAGACAGAGGGAAACAGTTAACTCCTCTGCACTTGGGCACTTTCCAACTTTATTCATATTATGAGTAACTTGGTTCTAAAACTTGAGATAGAGACAGCTGTGGCCATTTAAATTCTGTCACACAAGGAGAACAATATTCTTTATCCATGAACCTCAAAGGCCTGCTGCTACGTAGAGTGAGTAATATTTGCTAGGGTTACTATGGGCTCCATAGGGGAAATGAGGACATCAACAGGAGCTCCAGACGACTTAAATTATACTCAAGTGACTTCATAGGTAAAAGCAGGTTTAGATATCATCACCACAAGTGCACCATGGCACTGCATTTAATCTGGACTTGTTTATGCTCTTCTGTGCCATATAAATCCGCTTGTTTGTGCTTCTCTGTTCATACTAAGTCGTCCAACTGCTGTCAGGTAGCACACACTTATACAGTAAATGATGGGATGTTTAACTTGTTTTTGTTCTGTTATGGGAGTGTTTGATTGTAATGACAGCCTGACAGCAGAGTCATGACTGCCTAGATGAAATAGACTGTGGGTGTACACTCACACACACTGCTTACTGGATAGCTGCATGCTCAGCTCTGGAACATGTTGCACACATGCTTTGTGCAGCAGTAAAGCTTTAGCGGTCAGAGAATAGCTGCTGCACAGAGCTCTAACAGTCACTGAGTGGGCTGTGTAAAGGCTTTTCGATGAAACCAGTCCCCAAAATGAGGATAGGTGGCTGCTGAAACGTTAAAAAAAAAGATGAGTTTCATAAATAAACAAAATATCCCCTGGATCTCTCTGGTGTAAGGTAGGAGAAGGCTGTTAAAGGCCCTGCAGGAAGGGAAGTCATCTTATGTAACCTGGGCTGGACCCTCAGTCAGGAGCTGGTTCGAATGAGCTCTTGTGTTGAGTTTGGCAAATGTGTGTTTGTGTGCATGTATGTGTGTGCCTTTGTGTCTTGTTGGTAGCTGTGTGTCTGTTGATGTGTATTTTATTACTGAGTTGTCCAAGCCTGGGGCCAGAGGGAAATAATCCTGTACCTGCCCAGAATTTCCTTTTTGATGCAGTCCACAGAGGTGTGTGTGTGTGTGTGTGTGTGTGTGTGTGTGTGTGTGTGTGTGTGTGTGTGTGTGTGTGTGTGTGTGTG
>JBBMJY010000021.1:4503665-4531440 GCA_037833715.1 Toxotes lorentzi
GTGTGTGTGTGTGTGTGTGTGTGTGTGTGTGTGTGTGTGTGTGTGTGTGTGTGTGTGTTTGTGTGTGTGTGTGTGTTGGGAGTCATATATCACACAGTTTCGGGTCCATTGAGGGGCAGTCCAGCTGGTTGTTATTTTACTGGTTGGTGCTTCTGCATTTGAAGCATGTATGTGCTGCATCTATCTGCTCTGAGACGTCTTTGTTCGATGTGGGATGGGTTTCGTTGCAGCATAAAGGTATTTTCGATGATAATTTGCTTTAAAGCAGCTCACTGGGTCTGTGGTTGGTTACTGGTGTCTGTTTCTGTATTAGTCCATACGCCGTGTCATCCTTGCAGGTAAGATAAAGTTTTATCTCAGTGTACGTGCTCTGTCTAGTAACAGAGTTGTTCCCTGAGGGCAAGACATGCTGCTTCATGAGTGGTTAAATGAGGAAGGAGTGGTCAGTACCACATTCTACATCTCTCTGCACCCAACGCCTCCCTTCCTTCCCCTTGGCACAGCAGAGGAAACACTCCTTTCTCTGAACACCCCATGAGGACATAGGAATAGAAACAAAGCCTATGGGATGTTGTGGTCCTAAACTTTGGTGATGCATATGATTAGAAAATAAACTCATTTGTTTTTTTTCCCTGCATTTAATTTGTCGCTCAGCAGCAGATCTCAAAAACAGAACAGTTTTTGATGAAATTTTGATAGACTGATAGATCTGAGGCCAAGGAGCAGCTGAGTAGTTTTTGGTTGATAAGGATTACGCCTGACTGATACATCAGGGCTGATATTGTTCTATCTGCATTGCATCTATGTTGGAAGATATGCAGAGAGAAATAACAGCAGTGCTGTAAAGCAATAAATGTTTATAGGTTATATCGTTATGTACTGTATACTGTCCAGACAGCCAGTGTATGGATAAATAGTCTGGACTGTATATGATCTTAATAACATAATCTTCATTTTACAAATGGAAAGCTGAACAAATAAGCAATTAAACACACACTTGCTCAAAACAGTACACCCAAGGGATTTGCTGCTATAGCCTTATTTGGTCTGGTATGAACACTATCTTATTTTGGTTAATGTTAGCAAATTTAAATATATGTTAAGTAACTCATGTTATTGATACAGTTTGCTAATTTAATTATTTATTTATTCTTGTACTGCTGTTTCACTATGTTTTGGCATTTACCATCATGGAAATGCCACTTTACTGAGACCACTGTGGAGCAAAGGTTAGCATAGCATTCTTTGATGCTTTTGTTTTACATGGGTTTTCTTTATTTCTATTCATTTGTATAATGGTTTGATTTCCAGCTAACTTTACTGTTTACTGCTTTCTTACACAGAATTTACTGTGACTGATATCTCTTAAGTTTATCCTTCAACTTACAATATCCACAGGATCAGATTATTAATGGTCATTGTGTTTTCATTATACTTAAATAGTGATTGTTGGGCACTGGCCTCAAAACACTAATATATTTGGGCACGTATGTGGACCTTGGATTTCTGCCATCAAATGCAGATTGTTCTGCAGCCACAGCTGTGAAACTAATGGAGACTTATTTCCAAATTCCGAGCGTGTGTGTTTGCAGGGTCAAAAATCAATTCACCATTAATCTGAAGTGTTAGGAATTGTTTCTGGATGTAGAAGCAAGTTTGAGAATTGTTCAGTGCTGGTAGATGTTTTTATACAGAGTACCTTCTCGTTCCAGTACATTGTATTTGTTCTAAACTCATTTACTTCAATCTAAATATCAATGAGCTTTGTTCTAACTATTAATTTGGATTAATTTGTCTCTTTTTCTTTTTAAAATGAAAACAGGACTGGACTGCACCTCTCAGTTGGACACCAGCATCTTCCTCCATCACTGCTCCCACACACCTCCCGTCCATCCACTGCTCCTACTGGTTGCCTCCTCCAGTTCTCAACATGGCTACTAGGTTCCTACTCTGGCAGTGCCACTGACCTCCACCCTGGACTACCACCATGGAGAGAAAACGCAGAAAGAAATTAATTTAGCTGCTCAGGCTGTTTGCAGTATGGACTCATTTTTAGAGCTAAGGACCTGAAATGCTCTGTCCCAACCCCTGACCCTGATCTAGGTTTTAGCTGCTCATTTTTCATCTGAAACAGCATACCTGCTGCATACCTAGTTTAAAGGGCCTGGTCAAACCGATGGTTTGCGCTACTTCACAACTCAAAATGCTCCTGGTTCCTGTGTGGGCATCCATGCTTGTGGGGCTGCTGTTGGGCTTCCTGCCTGTGGTGGGAATGGAGCCAGCGGGAGGGACCAGATCTGGCTCGGAAGACATCCCCAACTCGGACCCCCTCCCATCGACATCTGGCTCCAACTGCTCCCAGTTTACCCTCAAGCTGGAGTTTTCCTCAAAGGTGGTGGAACATGGTAAGAAATTATTCAAACTGGTGGATGTGTTTTTATTTGTGTCTTTATAAACTACGAAA
This sequence comes from Toxotes lorentzi, assembly GCA_037833715.1. Taxonomy (NCBI): domain Eukaryota; kingdom Metazoa; phylum Chordata; class Actinopteri; family Toxotidae; genus Toxotes; species Toxotes lorentzi. Next base: position 4,506,130 of record JBBMJY010000021.1, read on the forward strand.
ACACTTCCCGAGTTCCCACAGGAATTTGTATGGGGTTCTATGAGGTGTAGTCAGAAATTTAGCTAAATTCTTAAGGCAAGGAATTTCAGGGGTACTTAAATCCTAATCACATTTTTTTAACCTCCTCCTGATCATCGCGAAGTGTTTTAAAATAGTATCTGAGTCAGTGCAAAGAGCATCTCCCTGATTGCAATAATCACGGGATTTGTTAGAACTTTAGTTATAGTATGTACTAGAAACAAGCTTGATTTGTTCTAATTGGCCGTGAGCTTTTTTCTTTGTAGCAGCCCAGCTTTAAAGGAAATACGCGTTTTAGCTTAGCCTAGCATAAAGACAGGGATCAAAGAAACAGGTGACACCCAGCCAAGAAACAAGCCAGCACATGACCTACTGTAAAACCTTGTTTTGAAGAGATTAAACAAATCAGATATAAGAACTTAAAAAGTTAGCTTCAGAGTTGCTGATAGTTGGATTTTGTCACCTTTGGACAAAGCCAGATGAGCTGTTTCCCACTTTTCTCAGTCTTCTTGTTAAACTAAGATACCTGAGATAGATAATTAAGCATATTTTCCAAAATATCAGACTATTTCTTTAATCACGGTTGGAATACTTTACTGTGGGAAAAACATTGAAAAAGACATTGAAAAAACATTTTGAAGATATAAGGAAATGCTTGGGTTGTTGTTGAAAAAGATATGAAAGTAGATGAAAGGCTGAAACTCAACATCATGCTGTGTGGATCTTTTTCGACTGACTGAAATGCATTAATTTAATCCATCCTGCAGTTGTTTATACTACAGACTCCACAACAATGCAGAGATCAGGGTAACGCAACAAAAGTCATAAGCAATTAGATTGGTACTTAATATGTGCCTTTGTCCACTGATGCTGTCCCATCTGTTTTCAGATGATAATAGAGTCACCTTGTCACATCCTTATTTTCATCTGATCCAGCACAGTGGAAATACTAGCAATTACAGCGAAACATTACCTTTCACTAAAGTATATTAATTCAAAGTAAGATCATGCATACAGTTGTTGTGCATACAAGAAGATGATGGTAATACTGAGAGATTAATTAATTCTAAAGTAGAGGTTTAGGTGCAGCGAGAGTCCGTCATTTGTTTCAAAACTGTCACAGTTGTTGTTCAGAACTTAGCAGACTTAGTGTCTTAGAGAGTGACTGAAGCAGAACTGTAAGGAATTGTTTTACCTTTATCTGCAGGAGCTCTGGTGTGATGAAATATGAGCATATTATCATATCTTTGTGTCAGTCCCATCAAATCATAATCGCAGCAGTGTAGGTATTGTTCTAAGCTCAGCATATAGCACACCCCATCCAGCTAAACTTCACAACTTGCTTTTCAGGTCCTGCTCTCATTCTTTAGGATTTGGTATTATATAAATACTCAAAGAAATAAAAAACCTAACTAGTTTTTTCTGTGTGGAAAGCAAATCAACAAATGGTTTCAGTCAATCATCTGTGTCATCATCTCAGAAAGGAAAACACCTGATACCATTATTTAGACTGTGGGTCAAGTGAATTATTACCCAGTGTCCTGTCTGTTTTTAAAACATTCTCATTCTCTATCTTCCCAGAGTACATCGTAGGATTTACAGGGTATTTCTCAGCCAAAGCTCGCAGCCTGTACATCAGCAGCGCCCTGCGGAACACCGGGGACCGGGCACTGGAGTGGCACATTGTTCCTAGAGAAAACCCGGCTTCCGACTTCCCCAGTGACTTCGAGCTGGTCCACATCCGCCAAGCTTCGCCTAGCAGTCTACTGACCTTGGAGGACCACCCTTACATCAAGAGGGTTACGCCACAACGCAAAGTGTTCCGCTCACTAAAATACATTCCCTGTAAGTCAGTGTGGTTTTATTGTGAGTAAAAATCGCAGTGTCTCTAACGTTGGCACACCCACCCAGGAAATGCTCTGAAAAGAACACTTCACAGAATATCTCTTTGTTTGGTGAGTCAGAGGGTGCATTTCTCTCTCCACTGTGTTCGTGGTGGGATTGTATATCTTAATGTGAAGTGCAGGCCAACTTTGGGGTGTTGATGCTGGATAGTGTGTGTGATGTTGGGGGATGGGAGGGAGGACAGAGAATGTCTGTGTTTGCTCACCCTGGGAGGGAGTAGGTGAGTCAGTGTGGTGGGGTTTGCCTGCACAGGGGTGCACGCCCTGTGCCTGGCACTGGATGAAAGACTTCACTGTGTCCCCAGCCTGCATATTCACAAGCACTGTCAGTACGGAGGCCATGTGTAGAGAAAACTTTTATGTCCTGTCCTTTCTTCAGAAGAAACGAGGAAAGGTTTTACATTTCTTTGTAAAAGCTTAAACCTGAACAGTCTGAAGAAGCTATTAGAAATAATGCAGAGTTGGCCTCATCATGATCAGCTCAAGGAGTAACCAAATATTAGGTTCATTCATGAATTGAATTGTGGGAATATATCTGGAATGCATGTGGCAGCATGGGTGCATGTTAGAAGTGAACATCAGCTTTACATTATGTGAACAGATTTGAGAAACTAATCAATGGCATATCTAAGGCTGTAGTGTGGAACTTGTAATGTGTTGTTATTGATGGGGAGTATTTGGATTGAAAAACTAAATGGAAACCAAGAAGTTGTGACTTCCTGAGGGGCTCAATGGTTGGAAAGTGGCCATAGCGTCTATTTTTACTCAGCCCCCGTGGGAATGTAGATTTCTCTAGATAAGGCTTGAACTTGCATATAGAGTGGAGTATCTGTGAAAGCTAAGCCCTCGTGTTTGTGTTGCATGAGTCAATTTGTGAGAACATGAAGTGGCTACCTAATGAGGTAATTAATTGGCAGGAATGATGAGAGAAAACCTCTGCGTTTCACTGCAATTTTTAAAGACATAAAACATCCCGCAGGGCTCTGCTGCCTGACCTAATGATAATTCGTTCTGTCCAAGGAGTCAAAGTGTGACAAGATTGGCTCAAATGAGGCTGGTGTGATCAACCTCACATCACTGCTAAGAGATGGAAGAAGGGAGAGAGACAGAAGAAAGAGATGGACAGAAAAAGGGAGAAATTACTTGAAATGAGGGATAAACATGATTAAGTTCACAGAAGATTTTACCCTCTGCAGGAGGGGCTGAACTGGCAGACAGCAGTAACAGGGCACGCTGATGAGTGGGTACTCTGCCGCTGTTGTTTTTTAGATTTAGGTTGATAGATTTTTAGATTTAGATTGTCCATAATGACAGTAACTGAATACTGCATGTAAAACGCCTTTTGCCATTTCAGTTTTGCTCTGTTGATAACACAGTTGCTTGTGGTCTGTCCCCCCAGCGCCTGAACCTTCTGCACCCTGCAACGCCACCCGTGGGACACAAAAATGGCAGTCGTGGCAATCATCCCGCCCTTTCAGACGAACCAGCCTGTCGCTAGGTTCAGGTTTCTGGCACGCCACTGGACGCCACTCCAGCCGGCGTCTGCTGCGGGCCATCCCCCGCCAAGTTGCCCAAATCCTGCAGGCAGACGTACTCTGGCAGATGGGACACACCGGTAAGACACTGACCTTTGTGTTCTCGGCTTAGAAAACATCTGCTTCAAAATATCATAAAATGTGATGGAAACTTAATGATTACTTCTAATAAAATAATGCTAGTGATAAATAAAAGAACATCTTTTTTTGTTCTTGGTCTGAGTAAATATATGGGTTGCTGTAGTAGTTAGTGGCACCACATTTGCTATAAACAGTTTTAATCTCTCCTTTATGTGTTTGCAGGTTCTGGTGTGAAGGTAGCAGTGTTTGATACGGGCCTAAGTGAGAAACACCCACATTTTAAGAATGTGAAAGAGAGGACCAACTGGACTAATGAGAAGACACTGGATGATGGTGAGAAGGAAGAACATAATGATGGTGATGTTAATCATAACGGTGAAGATGTGTGCTTACTATGATGTTGATGCTGTGTATGAGAGAGAGAGAGAGCAAAAAAAGAGACAGATAATGATCAACCTCTTGTTCCATTTTTCAGGCCTGGGTCATGGTACATTTGTAGCGGGAGTGATAGCCAGTATGAGGGAGTGCCAGGGCTTTGCCCCCGACTCAGAGCTACACATCTTCAGAGTGTTCACAAACAACCAGGTGCGTACATGCTCTGACCATACCAATCAGTAGTATGGGAGACATATCTACAAAAACTGGTTAAAAGTATTAATCATGAAATAAATAAGAGGTCAAAGAAATATACACTAAAGAAGGTGAAAATGTGTGTTTTGGTGAATTAAAGGTGCTATGTGTAGGTCTTTTCTGCTGCCAAATTTGCTTTCATGCAAGTAGCAGATGATGATGGTGGTGGTAGTGATGATAATGGTTGCCTTCCAAGAGCTTCAGCCTTCATTGCATTTACAAGACATGACGTTAGAATACACCCTCTGGGCAGCTCCACTTCTTCGTCCTCTCATGCTGAACTGAGGGCAGAGTGAATTCTTCAAAGTGGTATTGTATGATGGGACAAGCTGGGGCTAGCTGGTTAGCATGCTAACTTCAACTTCAGGGGAAAAAGGTGGTAGAAATAGAAGCAAAACATTAAATTGGCGTTGCTTTGCACCGCCAGAGACAAATCTCAACTCAAGTAAAAGAATTAAGTTTGATACTGAACTGGTAAGTACATAGCTGTTAATGCTAACGTTGGCTATGTAGTGAGAGCAAAAACTTACATATAGCACCTTTGAAGGAATAGTTTGACATTTTAGAAAATTTACCACCCAAGAGATAGTCACAAACTTTCACTTTTCCACCAAAAAAAACAAGGTATATCATGTTAATTAGTGAGCTTTAGTTGTTCTGGTAGGCAGACTTCTTCCCACATAGCCAGTCTAGGTGTTAACCCTGTTTCCAGTTTTTAAGCTAAGCTAACCAGCTGCCTGCTGTAGCTTTAAATTGAATGGACAGGCAGGAGAGTAGTATCAGTCTTATCTGTATCTTGGCAAGAAATAAGTGTATTTCTCAAACTATTCATTTAAATAGTGTTATAGTAATAGTGACTTTTTCAAAAGTCAATAATTTATGAAATTCTGCCTCAGATAATTGAATGATTAAACGGTGCTTTGGACGCATTGGAGAATGTCACGTATTTGTCTCTACTCACCTCTCAGGTGTCGTACACCTCGTGGTTCCTGGATGCTTTCAACTACGCCATCCTGAAGAAGATCGACGTTCTTAATCTCAGCATCGGGGGGCCTGACTTCATGGACCACCCCTTTGTTGATAAGGTGATAGAGCCACACACAAGAATGATACAGACACAAGGTAGCATTTGGCCAACTGACTGATTTTTAACCAGGTTAACTGTGAGCAGATGTTCTGATGTTTGTCTGGACATATAAATAGTCCCCAAGCCACCCTTCCTCCCTCTAAGTTACACCCTATACACAATGTGGTAATGAGCTGCAAAATAAGCAGGTTAACTGTTAGTGTAAACGAGTCAAACCTGGCACATAGACACATGCATGGCAACGTTTGAACTCTGCGAAGTGTTTTCTGCGCACAGATGAGCACATAGACAACATGTCATCTGCTGCATTAAACACTGAATGTTAAAATATCTAATTTTGTCATCACAAACTGTCTGCCGGAAAGCTTTTCCCTGATTAATGGGGCGTGTAATGAATGACAGGAGTGTGGATCAGCATATTATTAAGATTTAAGTGTGCAGTGTGAAAGAAGCAGTCAGAGTACTTGTTGTGTAGGACCTGTACCTCTGGAAACCTGATTGGCAAAGGACTGAAGTCCACTAGAGTCAATATTTCTGTACTGTGTTCTCTGTGTGACCTTATTGCTGTTCCCAGTGAACTAAATCTAGTCAGTTTCTTGTGTGATTGACAGGTGTGGGAGCTGACTGCCAACAGAGTGATCATGGTCTCTGCTATTGGCAACGATGGACCTCTGTATGGGTATGCTAACCAGTTCCAAACCATGGCATATGCTTGTAAAGACGGACTTTTGAGGGGACACCTAATCAAAAAATACACAAACTGTGATCTATAACCATCTCACATTTCAGTGGATACTATAAGGTTAAAGTTTGTAATACAATCAGAGCTAAAGATACAAGTTGGCTACTAACGTAGGTTTCCTTCAGGAAAGTTAAAGCAAACATGTCTATTAACTGTCTCAGAACAGTTAAAGGAAACTATGTAAAGAAGAAATGGAACAATTGAGAAGTTCAATTCAAAAACTGCAAAACACACCGCTGCTTAATTCAGAATACTAGGGAGCTTTCCTGCTACAACTGAGCTTGGTCTCTAATGACCACTATCATATGGTGGCTGATGTTTGCTAATGTTAATAAACTTTAGGTAAATATCAGTCAGTCAGTTTGTTGACTTTATGACCCTTTTCCACTTGTGCTACTGCTGCAGTATTGTAACATTTTAGTTAAATGCTAAACAGTTGTAACATTATCCCATAAGTGTCACTTGTAGCTGCAGTGGCCTGAAGGCTTGCAGCATTGTCTCAGTATTTTGTGACCATATTGTGGATATTTCCCTCATTTCCATGTGTTATAACATCATTATAGAATGTCTCTGTTGTTATTTAATGAAATAACTGTTTAGTCACACGAAAATGCTGACTTCCACCAGACCACTTTCACCTTTTTAATTATCTAAACGACCCGCCGGCCAACTGGGTTTTATGACCCTAATGAACATCTGCTGACTCTTCCTCCTGTAAAAAATATCATTAAAGGACAAAACAGGAAAGAGACACTCTGTTTCATTGCACTTACATGTTGTAGTGCTGAGATGGAAGTGTGAACTGTTCCTTTAAGGCTTCTAAAGGAAGCTAAAGTAATTTTCTCTCTCTCAGCACCCTGAACAACCCAGCAGACCAGATGGATGTGATTGGGGTTGGAGGCATTGACTTTGAGGACAACATCGCCAGGTTTTCCTCCAGAGGCATGACCACCTGGGTGAGTTACTGCAGGAACACACACTCTGTCCCACACAGAAACACAGCATATCATTTATCAGTTTTAGACGAGACATCTACCCTAGAGATCTACTCTCCACTTTTTGAGCTAGTCAACCATAATGTAGGTTCCTGATCCCTCATCCACATCCCATCAGCCAGTTACTGTAGACTCTCTCTCTCTCTCTCTCTCTCTCTCTCTCTCTCTCTCTCTCTCTCTCTCTCTCTCTGACACACACGCACGCACACTTACACACTCTCACTCAACTTTTATTATCTGTTGTAGCCTAAAGCAGACATCTACTTTGGGATCTGATTAAGACTTAACTCTCTGATCCAGTCAGTCTCTCTGCCCTCTGAACCACTGTCAGACAGCCATGAAGAGGCCGTCACTCAGCCACTCTGCTTTCCAACCTGAATGCATCAAAAATATTTAAGATCTTCTCTCTCTCCCTCTTTTTTCTTGTCATTTTTACTTTCTGCTCAAACCCTAGCTTCTATTTCTGTAGGGTACATGCTGCTGTCAGTCATCATCACACATACAATGAACAAATTATGTCTGCGGCCTACATTTTTAACAGTAGCAGAGCTTATGGAGAGTCATACAGTGGCTTTGAGTTGCCTCTCTGATTAGAGTGTGACTTCATGGTGTAGGCGTAATGACATGAAGTGAAACATACTTTTAAGTGTGTGAATAAGAGGAAGTTTAATTTTCGAATTACAGGTTTAATCCTTGCTGTCCAGAAAACAACTGATGTGTGTGTATAAACATGTATGTGGCAAAGGACACTCAGTTTAAGGCAGTGGCACAATATATTCTAAATGGACAAATAAGTTTTTTCTATATATAGGCTACTTTCTGTGCTGCTTTACATTTTAAAGCAGCCTGTTAAGAGCACTGTTAATTACATAGATTAAAATTATTTAAATAGGCAGAACAATTATTTAAATAGGCCACCCAGCCTTCCAGCTACTGTGAGCTCCTTTTCAGTCAGTCAGTCTCTAATTCTGTCTTCTACATCTGCATCCCATCTCTGTGCAGGAGCTGCCAGGGGGCTACGGCAGAGTGAAGCCTGATATTGTCACGTATGGTTCTGGTGTTCGCGGATCAGGGATGAAGGAGGGATGTCGCTCTCTGTCTGGCACCAGTGTGGCCTCTCCTGTGGTGGCCGGTGCTGTCACGCTTCTTGCCAGGTCAGTGTCATGAACTGAACTTTTTTTTTTAGAGTTTGATCTTTTTACGCTTGCTAAAAAGGCAGGAGTTTTTGTGTTTATCCAAGAGATATTTACCATGAGGCTAGTTGTTAAGCTGAGTTGTTAATGGTGGTTTGATTTTGTAATTATTTTTATGTCAAGACATACACCTTTTTTTTTTTTTTTTTTTTAAAAAAAGGATGTAGATACATTACTTCTGCCTGATCCTTTCTATCCTGTTTCCTCTGTCTTCTCTCTGGTTCCTTTCTATAAGAAATAAGCTAAGTGACTCTGGGGGTGGCAGTGTAGGTCTGTTGGTCATTTGGTCTCCCACTTTGGTCCACACAAAAAAATCTTGACAGCTTTTGGATTACAATAGTCACATAGTTTTGTGTAGACATTCATGGATCCCAGATGATGAATGTTAATGATTTTGGTGATCCTCTGAGTACCACCCCGAAGGTGACATGTTTATTTTCAAATCTCTCAACTACTGGATGGATTACCATGACATTTGATAAACACATTCATGTCCCCCTCAGGATGGATTTTTACAACTGTGGTGATGGCTTTATTTTTCGTCTATTACCATCACCAGTCAGATTTAATTTGTAAAACAATTTTAGTTTGTGCTCTGCTTTGGTTTATGACCAAATACCTGCAAAACTAATGTGTTTTTAGTTCTCTGGTTGGAGAGCAGTCAGACTAATGATTAGAAAATCCAGAGGCCTCTTTTATAAAACTCTGCGTGGAATACATACCAAAGGTTTATGTGTGCACAAAGGACAGAAAAGGCATTCACCAAAAAAAATAAATAAATCTGATTTACTAAACTGTGAACACGCACTTGTGCATCGTCCACTTTTAGAGATCATCATCAACTAAAAATGTGCGCACATGGGCAAGTTACATATTCCACCCACTACACACCCGCAATTAACCATAAATGTTTAACCCTACTGATATACTCAGTGGAAGACAGCAATGGTGTTACAAACAAAACAAAAGTAATCTTACTATTCCTGAAATAAAATGCAGCGGTAAGATCTGTGCGGTGGATGCCAGGGAGCACTTAACAGCAGACTGCATAGAATATGAACCATTTAAGTCCAAAATGTAAAATGCACCATAGAGTTCCTCTTGTTTTTTTATAGTCGATATATGAGTGCAGGTAGTAGAGACGTGTACAGTGGGGCAGGAGGAGGCACACAGTGTGCGACAGCCACTGCTGTCTTCAGCACATTCTGTGTACCTTGTGACCCTGCCAGTGTGACCATGTGTTCACTGAGTCAGTTTGCACACACACAAAAAAAACAATTTGAAAACTAATTAAAATTGCTCTTGGTGAAATATGCCCAGAAGTATTAAAATTATTAAAGTTTATGTTCTTCAGCTGTATTAAGCAGCTTTATTCAGCCTCTGTTTGTGTATATGACAAAGTGATGTTTAAATGTGATTGATCAGGGTGAATAATATACATCACTATACCAGTATGCCAGTAATACCAGTATATATCCCCTGACCTGATGTGTCCTGGCATTTCAGCTGTGTTATGATACGCTCCATAATTGACAGTGAGGGAGTGTGGGCATCAGATGGCACAGCCTGATGCTTTGCACTTTTTAGGGTTGGAAGTGTGGTGACGAGCCCGTAGCTGATGGAAACACCACAGTCCAAGCACCACACTGCAGATTGGACTGTAACTGTTCAGTGATTGATTCATCAATAAGTGACAGTGTAAATAGTTATCATTTTGGTTGCCTTGTATCTTTTAAATGGAGACATGGAATAATGGGTGTCTTGCTACAAGTACTACATCACACCACTGGCCAATATTTATGATAAGGTGAATATATTGTTATCATAGTTTTATATGAAGTGAAATGAAATGTATATTAGGATCCTTATATAATCCAGACTGCAATGAATTACCTCACATTGCCAGTTGCCAAAGTCTCCAAAATGTTCATGTGCATGGGTCTGTGTTTCTGTACTACTCCACACATTGTCCCATCATGTTTGTTTTTATATATCCCATCTTTTCTGTGGGTCGTAGCATACACATGTTTCAAGCCCAATTTTGTGCATATGCAACGGTTAGATATGAGGCCCCAGCTCTTCACAGTCTTAAGGGGTTTCTAAAGATGTAAATGTCAAATGTTTAAACTGGGAAGCAGCCAAAATGAATATGTTTTAAATTATATTCTGTCAATCTAGTCTTGAAAACATGTCATTTGTTGCGTGGAGACTCACTGGAGACTCTGCCGAGTAGCCGTAGATCAAGTGTGGAGCTCTCTGAGGCTCTCCTGTGGTGGCTGATTTGATAACACACATAAGTGCATGTGTCCAACTGAGGCTGCTGTTACAGCTGACCTGTAGAGGAGTTTGACATCAGATGACACATGCAGTATAATACTGAAGCTTGATGCGGTTTAATTACCTCCTGCGCTGCAATCCTACACGAGCAGGCAGTCAAATGTGTCCCAGAGGAAGGAGGTGTGTCACTGATTAATGTCTGGTATTATTCTCAGTCTGTCAATATCCCGTCTTCACACGGTGAAAGCCCTCTTGTTGTAAAGCTGTAACTGAACCGATTTGTGAGCTCATGTTGCGGAGTTAAACATCATACCACCCTTGTTGACAACAGGCACCTCTCCCAGGAGAATGAGACACACACACACTCATTAGCCCACCCTCCTTTTTTCCTCCAGCGCTGTTCTGTATTAAAAGATGAGGAATCTGACACCAGCAGACTTCGCATACAGACACTAACCCAACCTGTCCTCCTCTGTCCTCCAGCACCGTCCTGAACCGGGAGTTGGTGAACCCAGCCTCCATGAAACAGGCCCTGATCGCGTCTGCCCGCAGGCTACCAGGGGTGAACATGTTTGAACAGGGCCATGGGAAACTAGACCTGATCAGAGCCTATCAGATACTCAACAGCTACAGACCTCAGGCCAGGTAAATGTCTCAGTGCACACAGATACAAAATGAGCACCGACAGGCATTTGACACAAGTTTGTGGATACAGAAACCCAAGCACACAGAAAGACAGGCAAAGTCTGTTCCCCGGCTACACTCTTCTGACAGCATCCATAAATGTCTCGCTCATGTAGGCGTATACCCGATAATTACCTAACACTGAAGGAGACCAACCCTGTGCTGTCACAGCCCTCACTCGTGGGAGGAATAGGAGGAGCTCACACTGACAGAATTGGAGTTGCCCTTTAAAGGAATGCTCTACTCAAAATCCTTCTCTTGAGTATCAAATACTGCCCAGCTGCAGGCTTGAAATGTGGATCGGAAAAGTTTCCAGCTTTGCTCCTTCATGGAGGACAGCGGCAAAAGTTAGTGTTAAATCACAACAGTTACAGTGGATTCCAAAAAAAAAAGACATTAAAATGGATCAGTGGTAAAATGGGATTATGTTGTGGAAGGATTTGTATAAAATCTGTATCAAACATTCTGCCAATGTATTGATCTATAATCACAAGCTGATATCAGCTGGTCTGTGCCCTCAGTGTGATGTAGTTTGTTGCTTGTATGACTGATGTCAGCATTTCACTAGTTAGATGAGGGATGAGGGATTTTATTCTACTGTCCAACCTTATACAGTTTTAGGGGATTTTGAGGCCCTATGTGATCTGTATCTGGATAAAGACCCCTGATCCTGTGGCCTTTTTATTTACACCTTGTATTAATCAGGGCTCTTGTTATCATGATTCTGCCTGCACTTGATCAGATCTCCATAGACAACTTGTTAGCAAACATGGCATGTCCCAGGTGATGGGGAGCAATGCTAAGGACGAACGTCAGTCATTTTTAAATTACTTTTTGCAAAGGAAGACTTAAAGCTACTGCTACCGCTTGCTGAACCTGGCTGAGATGTGATTGCAGTGTGAAGCAGACCACCTGCCGGTGTGCTCAGGCTGTTCTGGTGTTGTATTCTCATCTGAATGCATTTGGTGTGCATTTACACCTTGCAATTAAAATGTGTTTTTGCTTATCCAGATGCAGATCATATCTTGATACCAGGTCTTCTGCACTACTGATGAAATCCAGTTAAAACTTTTGTATTTACTGGTTTCTGTCCAAAAATACGTCCATTGCATTACTGTTCTGGAAAAACAGAATTACACATTATCTTAACCTGTTCTTGTCTCCTTCCAGTCTTTCTCCCAGCTACATTGACCTGACAGAGAGTCCATACATGTGGCCTTACTGCTCTCAGCCCATCTACTATGGAGGAATGCCCACTATCGTCAATGTGACCATTCTCAATGGCATGGGTGTCACTGGCAGGATTGTTGACAAGGTGTGCACACAAGACAACACAAATAGAGAAAAATCATATTTCGGGTTCCTGGATTTAGACTGTGCTCAACAAAGAGCAGTCGATTTACCAAAATTCTTTTCTTAAGTGCTGTAAGATGACATGTGAAGGACAAGTTTCATCTTTGACTGACCTGGTTTTGCATCGTGATGAACTCATCTTGCCTCTAAATCTTCTAAAAGCTATCTCTCTCCTGTTCAGCCCATCTGGCAGCCCTACCTCCCCCAGAACGGCGATCACATTGATGTGGCCTTCTCCTATTCGCCGGTGCTGTGGCCATGGGCTGGATACCTGGCTGTGTCCATTTCTGTGGCCAAGAAAGCAGCATCATGGGAAGGGATTGCTCAAGGTCATGTGATGGTCACAGTGGCATCGCCTGCAGAGAATGATGTGAGTCACTCAGCAACACCTGAGCGTTGTCTTGCTGCCTGCTTTAGTTTTTTCTGGAGCACGTTTTTGTCCGACGTACCTCCACATGTATGTCTGATGAGCTGCTGCCTTTTGAGTGGAAGAAGCTTAGAATTTAACCATTTATCGAGTGCTTCATCTATCTATTTTGACTGTTTATCTGTTATTTGAACTATTTATTTCAAGCATTCCCACAGCCATTAAGGTAAAAACTATTTTGACTTCCCTGCTAGCTTGCTAACTTGTTTTCATGTGCTCTCAATGACAGCACATGGCTTTAATGTTTTAAAACTGACTGAGGTTGGTGGGAGATGTGCACTGTGGAGTTGGTAGCATACTGGTTAATACATTTACTAAAGATCTGCATCACACACAATGTATAGGCATATTTGTATGTTCTGATGAAATCACAATTTCATTTTTTTTATATTAGTTTAGCTACAATCTCTCCATGTGAGGGGTACATGGAAACTACAAGTATAGCTAGTTGGGAATTATTGTTCTTTCATATCTAGAAATGTGTACTTAATTACTCCACTTCAGTTACCCAAACATCTTCTTGACCTTTGACTCCTTCCAGTCTGAGGTGGGCGGGGAGCTGACCTCTACAGTCAAACTGCCCGTCAAGGTGAAGATAGTGCCAACTCCCCCACGCAGTAAGAGGGTCTTGTGGGACCAATACCACAACCTGCGCTACCCACCCGGCTACTTTCCCCGAGACAACCTCCGTATGAAAAATGACCCTCTTGACTGGTGCGTGTGTGTAGATGTTTATTTGATGTTTTCTTTTTCATTAAACTAGTCTTGTCCCCCATCTCTGAGTTTGAAATCCTTGTTACATGTTTTGTCCTAAATCAACTCAGTGCAGTGTTTTGGGTTTTTTATGTTTCCAGGAATGGGGACCACATCCACACTAACTTCAGGGACATGTACCAGCACCTGAGGAGTATGGGGTACTTTGTTGAGGTCCTAGGAGCTCCCATCACCTGCTTTGATGCCAGCCAGTACGGTAAGAAAGCATAGACTTAACAACAGAATGTGAAGATTTCTACCTTAAAATGACCGGCACAGCTTCAGGCAGTTAATGAAGCCTTTTCTCTTATGATTCAGCAGAAGATATCAAACTGAAGTGTTGTTTGCCTTTGTGTCCCTGCAGGCACACTGTTGATGGTGGACAGTGAGGAGGAGTATTTCCCCGAAGAGATCACCAAGCTGAGGAGAGACATTGACAACGGCCTGTCACTTATCATCTTCAGCGACTGGTACAACACCTCAGTCATGAGGAAGGTCAAGTTCTATGACGAAAACACAAGGTACTCAACTCTCTTTAAAACTACTCTGATTATTGACCAGTATGGCTAGGAAAAACGCCATAAAAATCAACTTCTTTGGTCCCAATAACCCAGTAACAGTCATCAAATTCAGATTTGCTGAATCATGACAGGGGCACAGAAATAGCTGACATCACCTTTTTCAGGGTTTCTGCAGGTCGTTAAAACTCTTAAAAAGCTATTAATTAGTTTCCTCAAAAACACCTTAACCTTAAAAGGTCTCAAAAAGTCTTACATTTAATTTCAGAAGTTTCAAATGTTTGCTCATACCTGCTGTAGGCACCATCACACCTGCAGCAAACACTGTTTCTACCTCTAACTACAGCAGGAAGGTCATAGTCTCATAATAACAACTGCTGAATTTAGCAAAAATCTGATTGAATTCATCACTTTATTCCACTTGAAACAGGTATTAAATTAAAGAGTCCTACATTTCATTTGATGAACATTGCAGAAAACCTGCTTCTCTATGAGCTCTGCCCACTTCAAACCAGTGAGAAGAGCACAGAGAAAAAAAAAGAAACGCAGAAAATCTCTCAAGTAAAATAACCAAAACTTGTTACAGCTTTGGCACAAAATAGCATGTTCATGTTGGATTCTATCACTCATGGTAAAATATATGTAGTATAAATTTAGAAATAGATAATAAATATATAATATATGAATAGTAAAAAAGCTTATTGAGAAAATAAGTTTTTGTTTTTTTTTATAAATGGCACTGACTGATCTGATTCCTGCTTACAAAAAGTTTCTGGTCATTATATTTGCAGATTCTGGACATCTGGACATCACTGCACTGCAGGCCATTTTTAAAAAGTGTAAACCTGTACTAGCACTGATCTTTAAAAAAATGCAGCCACAGCCATTCCAGACAAATTCAATAAGTAATGCAGAGTGTTTTTTGATTGATTGTGTGAGTTGTAGGAACTTGACTGGTATTGCAGTGCACCAGTACTTTAAAGTTCTCTTCAACTGTGGTTTCTCTGGATCTATTTCTTTAAAGTGATCTATGTGTCCTGTTCCTCCTTTATGAGACAGTTCAATGATTAAACAGCCATTACCTCAACAGTGCTTTCACTTGGAGCTTTATCATGTTATAATGAAAGCAAGATAAACTGCGTGGTGTAGTTAACAGCCCGCTGCATCACAGTTTCTGTCCGGCGCGCTCTGTGCAGTGTTAGACTCTATTTATGCCCCCTCGCTCTGTAATAGATGTAATATATCACGACTTCTCAGATTCAGACCTCCTCATGCAGAGCTAACAATTACTCACCACTCCTTGCTGCCCCATTCATATCCCACCCAAGCTGTCGCACAATATCCACAGGATTAAAAGTCTTAAATACAGTTAAATATAGTCTTTACAGCATCAAAATGTTATGCTGAGTAATTCAGTTTTAATTGAATGGAGATGGTTCCTTTGAGAGCTGTTCATTCACAGCTGCCTTTTCTGGACATACTCATTCAGATACACAAAACAGAATTAGGTGCTCAACCTGTCACTGTATGAATGTAGTGCTGTTGAAGTTTCTTTACCTTATTGTTCTCGTGTAATTTTATTTAAAGTCACATTTTTATCTTCATGAAACCTGCTGACCGCAGGGAGTTATTTTGAGCCAGGTTGTGTTGGACTTAATCTTTGATTGTTGATGTGAAAATGATTTAATTTTCATGTTTATTTTCTTTTATCAATCCTCGGCTTGTGTTGCCTGTCAAAATGAAAGTGAAGTTTGGTTCAGTTTGTGTAACCTTCTGGCAATAGTGAATGGCTTCTTGATTGTTAATTGTGTATATGTGTATATGTATTTACTCACTGAATGAATTGTTGAGGAAATGATTTTCTCGATTTAACCTGCAGGCAGTGGTGGATGCCGGACACAGGGGGCGCTAACATACCAGCTCTGAACGACCTGATCTCTGTGTGGGGGATGGCCTTCAGTGACGGCCTGTATGAGGGAGACTTCACCTTAGCTGATCATGACAGTAAGAAACACACACACAAAATCTTGTTCTAGCAGCATTATTCCTTTAGTCATCTTTGGTACATTTTGTTTTTAGACAGTTCAAAAAATGTGTTCTCTCTGTTTGTTTCTCTCTCTCGCTCTCTCTCAGTGTACTACGCCTCAGGCTGCAGCATCGCCCGTTTCCCAGAGGATGGAATTGTCATTGCCAAGAACCTGAAGGACCAAGGTACCAGCACCCCTCTGAGAGTATTGAACCCGGCTTAGTGTAGCACAGTGCTGGCCGGCATCCATGCAGCCTTACAGGCAACTTTTTAATCTGTGTGTGTGTGTGTGTGTGTGTGTGTTCTTTTCACAGGCCTGGAAGTGTTAAAGCAGGAGACAGCAGTGGTGGAGGGAGTTCCCATCCTGGGACTGTACCAAACGCCGTCTGATGGGGGAGGCCGTATCGCCCTATACGGAGATTCTAACTGTATTGACGACAGCCACAGGCAGAAAGGTAATCTCTCCTCAATGTGTGAATGTTTTTGTATTTTCTTATACTCAACATGAACAGCTGAGCTGATTGAGTAACATTTGGTTGTGTTTAATATTTGTCTCTCAGATTGTTTCTGGCTGCTAGATGCTCTCCTTCAGTACACCTCTTACAGTATGACCCCCCCCAGCCTCAGCCACTCCCACAGCAGGGTAGCACCTCCCACCGGCACCGAGCATCCACTGCCACAGAGACTGGAAGGTGAGGAGAGAAATTACGCAATGCATTAAGACATGTTAATGTTATTTCAGGTGTTTTTCTGCTCTTATTTTGAGCACTGTTATCGCCAGATCATTAAAATATAGATATAATGGGGCAAACCTGTATTTATTTATCTATACACTCACTCTCAATCTTAAATGACTCCTGTGATGTGTGTTTAAGGAAAAACTACTCAGCCTCCACCAAATAATTCTTCTTTTTAATTTTTGTTGTTTCTTCCTTTTGTCCTCTCTTCCTTCTTTTTTTCCTTTCCCCTTCCATTTCCTCTATCCTTCCTTCCTTCTCTCCAGGCAACCACCTTTACCGCTACTCCAAGGTTCTGGAGGCTCACTTGGGAGACCCTAAGCCCCGCCCACTACCAGCATGCCCCCACCTGTCTTGGGCAAAGCCACAGCCAGTCAACGAGACAGCCCCCAGGTAGGTCTGCTGAAAGGTCTGAGTTTTTCATGACGTCTACATCTGTGAAGCAGGTGGTCATCTGTCTTTATTAATCCATGGCTCCCTCTGTTCACGCTAACTTCCCGCATGTCGTGTTTCGCAACAAATCCAGGGAATAATAACGTGTTTCCCCTTTGTGCACACTGCAACATTTGAATCATTTTTCCCTCAGTCAGATCACGATACAGAGGCAGGAATGTGTCCCAGTCAAGGGGAGACATATTTCAGTGACAGTGATACTTTGAAGCTGTTGATTTGCACAGTCTTGGATTTCTAACAGGGAATTAGTATCTCCTGGCAGCAGCTTTCTTTTTCCAACCTGTCACCAGAGTGAATCGATGCATAAGCGAGTCAAACGCATGATTGAAGCAGACTGAACACATATTTCTACACACTTTCCTTGTAGAATTTCTCACCCTCTCTCTCGTCTCTTTCTTTTTGTCCTCCTGATGTGCTCTCAGTAACCTGTGGAAGCATCAGAAGCTTCTCTCTGTGGATCTGGACAAGGTGGCTCTGCCTAACGTGAAGGCGAACCGTCCCCAGGTCAGACCTCTGTCTCCTGGAGAGAGTGGGGCCTGGGACATCCCTGGAGGTAACACACGGTTCAGAGTTATTACTGACTTTGCATATGTTTTAGAGCTGCATTTCTATGTGGTTTTCTTGTACACAGCAGTGGACAATAGTAGCTTCTTTGCAGTGGAAATTGTATTAATTTTAGACATGGAAGGATAAATGTGTTACTTTTTGTTTTTAATTTTACAACATTTAGTGTCTGTGTTATTATAAATGTGGGAATTTACAAAAGGGCAAACTTATTGTCAATATAGCTGATAGGTCTAATTTCCCTCCAGCATAAAGGTAGATAGACAAGATTATGTGTCAGTATGTATTCATTAATATAACTGGAGTGTATGAAAAATGAAAGAAATGACTGCAGTATATTAGATAATGGTGATTTTTGATGAAGCCCCATGTGACTGACTCTGCTCCTCCCCCCTCAGGGATAATGCCTGGTCACTACAACCAAGAAGTGGGCCAGACCATCCCTGTCTTTGCCTTCCTGGGAGCTATGGTCGTCCTGTCCTTTTTCGTGGTCCAGCTTACCAAGGCCAGGAGCAAACCCAAGCGCAGAAAACCCCGCATCAAACGGCCCACATACCTCCAGCAGCAGCAGCAGCAGCAGCAGCAGCAACAGATCACTGGGAAAAACCCCACAGTTTGACTGGGACTGCAAGCCTGAGCTGCTGCTGGGTGGAGAGCTGGGTTCACCTCCAACGCTGCTAAAAGGACAACTTGTTGAGTTGAAAAGCAGCCTTGGAGGATTGTAATGAACTGCTGAGGCAGATGTCTGACTGTTCTTGAACTCAAACCTGCCGGTTGTGAACAGCATTCAGATGTCTGTTGGATGCTAAAACAGTTTTTGTGCCTCTTGTCTGTTCAAGGCTGTCTGTGGGTGTTTGTGGACTAATGAACAGTATTAGACAGTGATGTAAAACACACAGTATACACCTGGCTCTGAAAAATGCCTGTTTCAGACAGACGTGTTGTCAACATTTCCCTCTCTCTTCTTTGACCAAACTGTTTCTTTATGAATGGAATTTGTCTGACTTTTATATTTATTGAATTTGTTCGTACCCTAACACACACACACACACACACACACACTCATACACACACACAAATACGTAATGTGCACACGTGGAGAATAAAGCGTTTGGCATACACAATGACAGAAACACACGCCACACATATGCAATCGAGTTTCACACATGAGGACCACTGGATGATCAAGCTGTCTTCTCCTGTCGTCGGTTTTGTAACTCCTGCCCATAACTGTGTAAACTCACTGTCTCTTCATTGTTTTTGTATTTTCTATGATTAATGAACTCTGGCCAGGCATTCTGTTGATACTCTCCTTCATGATCTCATGGTCAACAATAGTAGCATTGACAGACTCGTTCAAATATATCTCATCAATTAAAAAAAGCATTATCAAAGTGTTCTGATTTCTTATTTACCCTTGAGAATTTTGTATTTGTCATATGCATTGTTAATGTGGTTGGTTTTGTAGTAACTCAGATTTGTAAGATATAAAATAGCTACATATTCATTGTCTCTAGAGATTGAACGCCGGGCACCTTTGTTACCCACAATGCAACTCAACCACTGACAGTTTGGTTGGAGATTCGGGTGTGCTATGCTAGTACTGGCTAATGTAGCCTCCAGCCGCTAGCCTCAAGCAGAGCTCAGGAGCAGGCTACAGAGGTGTGGTAAGCTCACTTCTCTCTAACTCCACACGTCTTCAGCTCTATCAGACGCTGACTGTGCTGAAGTGACATCACTTGAGATGCTTTGTCAGGTTTCACGCTGTGGCTTTCTGTGGAGCCACAAAAGGCTTTATTATACAACTGTTTTCACATCCGCCTCAAGACCTGTAAGCACACTTTGATGTGCCACATTGGTGGAGTTCCTCTTGAAGTCGTGCAGATTTGCTCACATAGGTGAACTGAACTTGAACTAATATGACTGCCGTGACATTTGCAGACCACGTCTATGTACTTTAAAAGAATATCAGTTTTGAGTTTTGTGGTTCCATGATGTGTTGAAGTTGTATTTAGCTTTTTGTTTAATCCAACAGTTTAAAGTATAATGTGCACTTCTGCCTTTAAGGATCAGGAGAAGGACTTTTCCATGTGTTCATTTAACACAACTCAGCCCTGATTTCTGTTTTTTTTCTTCTGGCAGCAATAATTTTCTTTTCTCTTGTTTTTTTCCCAGTGGATAAAACTCAAATCCATGTTAATCTCGGAGAGTCTAGTCAACAGCTGTGATCATGAACACATCTTCTGCCACCAGAAACTAAAAAACCGATGACTTCACTGGTTGTTTCAGTGTGTTCAGATTGTGTCCACAAAACATGATCAATAGAGCAGAACCATTCTGAAAATGGTAATTCTGAAGTGAACATTTGCCTTTACTCAACGGTGAACAGGTGTGAGGTGGCAGGAACCAAAGACAGACAGAGAGAGAGAGAGAGATGTTTAATGACGTGCAAAAAGGTCTGCAGCCAGAACTGAACTTCGAACAACCTGGTGGTACATGTGTTTTAACCACCAGGACCCTGAAGATTTTTTTTTTTTTTCAAGGAGACTTTGCAGAATGCATGTAGACTGAATTAAACAATTATTTGTCCAGTTAAATGAGAAATAACTGTTGCTTAGTCAGCAATAGCAATCTAATCTTTATTAGTATATTATAGTCTTAATTTAGTCTTTATTTTTGCTGCAGTGTCGTCAAGTGCGTCGCTGGCATCTCAAAGAGGTGATAAAACCTGCCAAAACATTTGGCTACAGTCACCACAAGCACTTCACCATTAAACGCTGAATAAAAAGCTGAGGATAAACTTGACATGTGCTAATTCCTTTTCATTCTGCAGGATACTAAAATGAATTCAGACTGTCTCCTTGATAGACTGTTGAGAGGAAATAATTGCATTCCTTTCTGTGGAGGAATTATAGATTGAATGGACTAATTCCACCTCACTCCTGGGCTTAGTATTGGTTATGGGCTGAATTCAGTGATGCAGGTTGATTTCATCAGAGGTGATGTGCGTCGGTGTGCTCGGGGGTCTCAGCTTTGGCTCCTTATCCGAGCCTAATCTGTCACCTGTCCTTTTGGATGACGACCCCACTGGAGAACTAATCTCCCCTGAACCTTGGGAAACTTGGAAATAACCCCGGAGCCAGCTAGCTGCGCTAACAAGATTTGGGAAAGCTGGTGGTGAGTGGAGGTCACATGCCCTCTTTCCCTCCAAGGTTCCCAGATGCCAGGACTTCCTGTTGGGCCAATCAGGTCGCCTGCTCACACCCTGGACAAGCAGTTGAAAGAGACACCGTGGTGGCTCTGAGCTGAACCCTCAACCCCCCTCAGATTCACCAGTGCCTCCATCATCATATGCCCTACCAGCCCGTACCTCTCCCCGTCCACTTTATCCATTAATGTCTGTGTCAGCATGAAAGGCTAACTTCCCTTCCTGTCTCACCTGTTCACATGTCCCACTCTTTCATCAGTCCTCCTCCATTACCCCCCTCTTTTCCCCCCAAGACTTAAATGTAATACTGGCTATGGACTGTGACTGTATGTACAGAAATGATGGCGGTCCATATGATAGATGTCGAGGTTCTTCATTCTGGGCCAAAGTGCTCGATCAACCGACATTACCATACCTGGACTTACGTTGCTAGCATTGCTAATAAAGAGTATTTGTTATCTCTTGTAGATTTAGTCCACTAACTGTCACAATGACAGAGTGTAGGACTTAGACTTGCTTTGAGTCTTGTTAGTCTTGACTCTGAACTTCATAGCCAAGACTTGAGACTTGTGACTTGCAAAAAAAAAAAGCAGCTTTGTCTCACTTTGTGTTTTTTACCACTGACATTTTAAGGCAGGCCAGTAACACTTGAGCTGTGTAAGGACCCCCATACATGTAGTTCTTCTTACCCATTATCTCCATACCTGATCCTGGTGGTTAGCTCGCTCCTATTCAAAGGAAATTTGTGAGATAAATTTGCTTTTCCTCTGTGCTCCTGTAAATTATAAACAGAAGGGTTATGAATGCAAATCAACAAATGATATCCCACTTCAGTCCATGTCCTTCCTTTCCTTCAGAAAGCTGGCTTTAACCTACAGGGTACAGTCTGTTAGCCTGCATCTGCACGGCAGGAAACTGATTTGTGTAGCTTTTTCATTTTCATCCATGAAGTTAAATGTCAGAAATCCAGTTCACAAATGAAATAAAGTGATTTTTTTTTTCTGGATGAACTTAAATACAGTATTTTTGACTTTTGTACCACCAAATCAATTCTGTGCACAAAATGTACAGGTTGATGCTGCCACTTCTCTGCTGTTCAGAATTGTCCATTCTGTTGAGTAATGCTGGCTGCTTCATGTTTACTTTTCCTTCAAGGCAAGACAGGCTTACAGAAAATGAGTCATGGACACAATCATTCTCTGTGTTGACATCAAAAGACAAAAAACATGAAAGCTTTTAAAGAAAAAGGAAGACCGTGAGGGAGGACAGGAAGAAAAAAAATGTGCAAGCTGCAGTGCCATCATCTTCCACTGACTCTTAACTCCAATGAGTTGTTGTAACTCTCCTCCCTGAGGATAAATAGCAGAAAACACTAATAGAAAGGCCTTTGTGCTGCACAGAGCCCTCTCACATGCTTCCCTCAACACCCAAGCAGAAGCTAAATCTTGTCTGAAATGAAGAATAAATGTGAAACCCTGCCTGACCTGAACTCCTCTACATTACCCTGCTGCATGTCAAATATAGCTAAAGTTTTTGACCCCTCATTATCACAGCGTGAAGTGTAATCAGATTGGTATCATTACGGATCAGTGTGAACTTTTAAAAACAATCATGTGCCTGTGGGACTCTCTCAGCTGCCTCATTCTTTGTTCCCAATTCTCTTACATCTGACTTTCACTGACTTCACTGCATGTGATGGCTTGGCCAGCCTGGACACAAGACTTTCTGGCCCCACTCAGACCTTTACCCCCACCCCACCTCTCTGACGCCTTCTCATACCTTTTCAAACTCCTCCCCATCCTCCTCTAATTCTCATCATTTGCTTTCTCTTTCCCCTCATTTTCTTCCTCTGTTACTTCTCTCTCTTTACTTTACGTACTTTATAAATCCTCATCTTAGCTGTTCTTTGCTGTTTTATCCGGCTGCCTCCATCACTTTAACGTTCCTGTCCTTGTTCCCCTCATTTTCTTCTCCCTCACTTTTTGACATCACCAGATCTGACAGTGAACACACACACACACACACACACACACACACACACACACACACACACACACACACACACACACACACACACACACAGTTTCTCTTGAAACACAAATGCATCACTATTTGAATTCTTCAACAGAAAATCTCTGCAATTTACTTGTTTGTTTAGAACACGTTTACTTAGTTGTTAGCTGGCCGGTGATCATGATGGTCACATTTAATGGTGAGTGGGTTGTCAAACTAAAAAATATGGCACATTATTTTTTGACCATGATTGATTTGGGGACCAAGGAGCAACTTTCAATTATGCTGCCTTCAGCTGCTGTTGGAAATGTCACCATTCAGCCACCAGCTGGTAAAGGGAAAAAAATATGATATGGACAAATTTTATTTGATTATGGTAAAATTAAGCATTTTAAATGTTAAAATATATATTTTTGTCTGACACTTTTCGCTCACATTCAAAGTATTCTTTTTCATTATGATACTGGACTCACATCTTACTGAGGCAGCTCAGTTCTCATTCATATCCTGTGGTTAGGTGAAATCCATCTTTGTGAGGAGTTCTCTTTAGTTTCCGAGCAGCAGCAGAAGGTCTGCAGCCCTGCTCTTCAGACCCACCCCTCCCTGCCCCCTCCCTGCCCCCCTCCATCCGGCTCACCTTGCTCAGTGAGCAGCCCTGGCCCACAGACCACAGCACTGTGCCCGGGGAGTAAGTTGGGAGCCGTGTGTGTCAGTGTCACCCGCCGTGAACCATGGAGGAGTTAGCCAGAGAGAGCATCAGCCTTCTGGCTTCAGCCTCAGCCAAGCCCCCGCTGGATGTGGCCACCGGGGCTCGGCTTGGCTCCATGGGGGCCATTTTCATCATGCTGAAATCCGCTCTGGGCGCTGGGCTACTCAACTTCCCCTGGGCCTTCGAGAGAGCCGGGGGCATCCACAGCGCAGTCACCGTGGAGCTGGTGGGCATTTTAAAATATATATGTAAGATTATAAGATGTGTGTACTCTTAGAGGGTAGGGTTTGTCTGCGTTACTGAGGCAAAGAGATGAAAGTTGATGCTGCCAAACTTTTTTTTTTAAAGGTCATTTCTCAAAAGTAGAAGTAACGTTTTTATTTATTTATTTACAAGTTTGCTGTAGGAGAGATGCATCTTATCTACTGAGGGCCGAGGTCCACTGAGGCCAGTTAGAGAGATTGTGATGTGTTCCACCTGACAGGAGAGGTCATGTTAGACTTCACCTCAGCACATTTTACATTCACTTCATTAGTATCAGTCTGTCTGTTCTTCTGCTGCTCCCCCTGTTTCTCCTGTGTGTCACTGACCATTACAATTCTGACACTTTTGGAGGATTTTTATTGAACACTTCAGAATCAGTCTTTTTCCTCTCCTGTGTTACTCTGAAATCACTGTGCGTCACTTTGACCCTGGAAATTGACTTGATTGAGCCATCTCTGTTGGAGTCATGTGTGAAAAGTTCCCAGACTCCCTGTAAATCCCAGCATCAGGGTTTTTTTGTTTTTTTCATGTGAGTGAGGGAGTTCAGCTGAGATTGCCCTGAGAGGAGTAGAAGAAGAAGCAAGCCGTGTTTTCCTGTTTGACCTCATTTTGCGTAACACTACAGATCAAATCACTGTCCAAGAGCTGGATGGAAAATGGAAATCAGTCTTTTATTCTCTTGCTGTCATTACCTGTCCTGGCTGTCATCTTTTCTAACGTCATTCTGTCTTTTTTGGATAAATCACCAAGTAGAAATACAGGGCTTTCACTGTTTTTTATTTTCCTCCTCTGTTGTGTGAAAAGTGTGTGTTAGTGTTTATCATTTGTCCTTCTGCAGATTTTTGACAAAATATACCTTGAATGTCTTTTAAATGAGATTGTGCAGTTTTCTGTCATGTTTAATGTGGAGTAGGACAGTCTTTTCTCACAGCTTTCAGGCTCTTTGATTTGACATTATGCCCAGTTCAAAAGATGAATGTAACAAAGAATTTTTTTCCCCACCCAAACTGCTAAAACATATTTCAGTGGCTTTTTCTTTCTTTCTCTCTCTCTTTCTTTTTTCTTTTTTTCTTTTTTTCTTTCTTTCTTTCTTTCTTTCTTTCTTTCTTTCTTTCTTTCTTTCTTTCTTTCTTTCTTTCT
>JBBMJY010000021.1:4545211-4562547 GCA_037833715.1 Toxotes lorentzi
CACACACACACACACACACACACACACACACACACACACACACACACACACACACACACACACACACACAGGAAAGGTATACAGGGTCATCTCAAAGACTGAAGATGATGTAGTACTGTGGCTACTATCCCACAATTTAAAAGCTAATTTGACTCCAAAGGCGCTATGCAGAATGCAAACATGTTTGTTCATGAGTCCACCATATGCAAATCATTGAACAGGAAGGGTGCCCAGGACACCATGGTTAAAAACACACTGTGTGTTTTATTAGCTTAACCAGACTGTCTTTGTCTGTACTTGTGACTAGAATTTATATTGCACAAAAATTAGCTTCTGTTGTGTAAAGACCTTTAGTTCTCAACTGAGGTAATTTGCATCATAAATCAATTTGAGTCATAACTCGGTCCAATCTGAACACACAGACATGATATACATTTTAAATCACTGTGATTTGACTGTTTAGGATATCTTAGGATCTTCAAGATACATGTTAGATAAATGTCCATAAATTTGCACAGAAATACAATAACAATAACTTGAGATCTTGCCAGAAAATCATCACGCTAGGATGTGTTCTTGTTTTAAAAGTAATACATTGTTTTTTTTTGTTGTTTTTTAAATGTTTTTATTTTTGGTAATAATACAAAGAAGATGAAGATATTTTTTATGGTATAAACATGGCAAAAAATGGGGAACAAGATGTAGCTCAAGTATCTTTGAATCCATTCCTGCTTGGGTCCCCCAAAACATTAACTGATGTGTAGTTCCTAAACTTAGAACATGATTATCCTCCAAGTAGAAGAAAGTAAAAGAATAATAGGGGGCAGTTTTTTGTTTTACACATCAGCTCAGTCATAAATACACTTATGTTTTTATGATATTTATTTATCACAGGGCAATGCATTTATTGCCCTGTGGTTAAATCTGCTGACAAACAAGCAAAACCTCAAACTAAATTTCAACATTTTAATTTCCATAAAACTGTCCTAGAAGATATATGTCACATGCAAACTGATGACATTTCCGAATAGCACAAAGTTTCCTGACAAGAACAACATATGGAAGATATAACCTGGCTAAGACATAGAATGACAAGGTTAAAAGGCTGAAAACCCAGCAAAAAAAAAAAAAAAAAACCAAAAAACTGATACATTGAAATCAGATGAAAGAAGGATGTCATTGTCTGTGGATTACCTAATTTTAATGCTCAGCAAACCATGAAGTAAACATTTGTGAAAGGAGGATTGTCATGCAGGATGATTAGACTTTCATCAGAACAAAAAAACTTCACCGGAGGATGAAAGAGGGTTCATATTAATCATCGATCTGCCTCAGCCTTTGAGCATGAAGTAAGCACTGCAGCATTTAAATCAAAGCCATGAAGCACAGTTTTCAGTTTTATAGTTTTATTGAATTGCATCACTCTACATCATCTAGAATTTCAACAAGATATTCTTTAAAGACCAAATATTATACTTGCATCCCTGCAATAAGTCTCTACACTTAAGAAGAGAAAGCTGCTTTACTGAAACATACATTAAGAATTAATATTTCATTAAACATTGCAATAAAAGTGAATGTTCATTCATGTATGCCATTTGTCTAGTCATATATATTTTATATAATAGATTTTAGTCTCTGTCTCCTTCATAGGAATACTAGAAAAGAAAGAAGAAGGTAAGAAATGCACAAAACCCATTGAAGAGTAGCATGGCCTAATACTACAGCAAAGAAGTTACTGGACATTCATTTGACATGCACTCAGTTAAAGGATAGAAAAGAACACAGCCATAGAAGGGAAGAGTTATGGCCTTGACGTCGGTCGTTCGATTTGGCAAATTCCTGATTGGCTTGGTATCATGTAACAACACTTCTTGAGGCAAACCTGGTGATATGCTCCCTGTCCATCAGGACAGGAGACCTGATCTCCTCATACTCTGTGTACTCTGCTGTTAAATCTTTTCATGTTGCCAGGAAACATTCAATCAAGGCCTGTTTCACTACATTTCAGTGGCATAACTCTTTCATTGTATGACAAAGCACAGGTTGCACTGAGGAGTAGGGGGATAGAAAAAGAACAGGTTGCACAGTCTGAGGGACATTCAGGAATGTATCAACAGGAAACAGTATTGGCATTTCTGACAGTTCACACACTATCTACCTCATATACACCACCCAAACAGGCTGGGCACAATGTACAGGAAAGAACCCCTCGATCAGAGCATGTGGGCTGCATTCAGCTGGGCACTCGAGTACTCTAATACTATGGCTATCAGTGCAGTAAAGTCACTGACATGTAAACATCAATCCATGCAATATGGCTTTATGTTTCTATTCAGAATACAGAAGCTCCTTCTTGAACGCAAACAAGATTTGACACAGGAGTGGAAGTAGTTTTATTTTTTAATAAATGAGGTTAAGCTGTTGCTCTGTCATTAGCTTAGCTGCAGTTTATGGTGTTATGGGAGCAGCAATGAATGTGAGTCAGATATTAAATAGATCTGAAATGCGTCTAACTAGAAAAATAATAAAAAGCCAAGAAATGTTGACAGCTCTAACCAGAGCTCTAACCAGAGCTGTCAGCAACAAAAAAAATCACAAATTATAACAAAAGTTAAAAGTAACTGAAAGAATCTTAAACTGACGTTGAGGGAACTAAGGTAATCCAGCCAGGTGATGGAGAGATATGGTTTCTGCATTTAGAACTGCAACAATCAAGTCAGGACACGATGAAGGCCCAGATTATATAAGAATGTGATTTCTAGTGCTGGGAACAGGTGACAGGATTTAGGATGTCTCATAATTGTCTGAGGGTAAAGTAATGTTGTTCTTACATTGCCATTTATAAATATTTGCACAGGCCAATGTAAAAAAGCTGTGTTCAAAAGTCTGTCGGTCTGTATGTCATTTCAATGAATTAGCTGAATTAGCTGCAGGTTAGCTCCAGTTCAGCTTTATCTCTGCTTGTTTTGACAGAGCAGTCAGGTGCAGCTGAGGACACAGCTGGGTTTCAACCCCTGTAAGTTCTGGTTTAGCTGGACTCACACTAAACTGCAGCTAAGCTTGACAGATGACAACTGACAGAGCAACATCCCCATTGTGTGAATTCTTGAGGTCTAACAGCCATGTTGAATTTCTTCCCTGTAAAACATTTGCAAAGCTGATTCTTTATATCTCAAATCCTGTATTGTTAACATCCATGTTCACTAGCTTTGCTACATTTTTTGGTGCTTTTTGCCAAATTAGCAAAGTAGCACAACACCAGCAGCAAGAATGTCCATGTCTGTAAAGTACAATCAAAAACCAGGGCCTACTCATAAAAACATTGCTCAGTAGCGCTACTAGTAGTCAGAAACTCCACAGAGTACCTCAGAGACACTCAGATTAGAAGAGACACTGATAAAGCAACAACACCTTTGAATACCTGTTCTACAAACCTGCTGTAATATGAATTTATCTTACAGTATAACTAATTATATTCAATACTCACTATCCACACAGTCCTGCCCTGCTCAATGCAGCCTAGTGCTCTGAAAGAAGGTAGCGGTGCTAGATCAACATTAGTATCAGTGTAGCTGTATCCTCACTCACTGCTACCACAGTACTGGCAGATGACAGACAAGCTCATCTGCTGTCATTCACAAATGAAAGAGAGAAAATAGAACAGTGAGGTGGATGGTAAGATGGCACCTTTGAAAGTAGCTATAAAGAGCTATAAAGGAGTGATTCATCAACAAATATTAAACCAGATAAACAGTAATACTACCGAATATATCTCTAAATACTCTCATCATACTCAATAACCTCTAATATACTGTATCTTTAAGTCACAATATTCACTCATTTTTACATTGTGCTTTCTGAATGAGTCTGATTGTTGTGTGGTGGTCTTATAGTGGTGTTAGTTAGTTAGTTAGTTAGTTAGTTAGTTAGTTAGTTAGTTAGTTAGTTAGTTAGTTAGTTAGTTAGTTAGTTAGGGGGAGGTGAGGTGTCCAGGGGATTTTTACATGATTTTGACCTCAGTTCATCACAGGGTGAATAGGTGAGATCTGGACCAAAATCCAGAAAGGTCAGAACACATGCAGGGGTGGATCAGATCAGTTTCAAATCCACCTAGAACAGAGGAGTGGCCAACCATTGAAATGAATGAATGAAATGAAATGAAAGGTTGCCATTTTAGTCGATTCAAAGACACATAATCATTTTTACGTTCTTGTATGCGCAAAAGGTCCTCTGTTGTAAGGCAGGAGACCTTCATTTAACATTATTATTGTTGGTCACATTAATATCCTCAGCAGGGTTTTGTGAGGATTTGTGATGGTTTTTGAAAGACCAAACCCAGTCATTAGACACATCCTGCATTTGATTCTGATGCCCAGATATGCACCAACTGGGATACAGGTTAAGGAGAATTT
Organism: Toxotes lorentzi; assembly: GCA_037833715.1. Taxonomy (NCBI): domain Eukaryota; kingdom Metazoa; phylum Chordata; class Actinopteri; family Toxotidae; genus Toxotes; species Toxotes lorentzi. The sequence goes on from JBBMJY010000021.1 coordinate 4,549,627, forward strand.
CTTATATTGCCTTCCTGTTGAGTTATAGGAAGGCCCCTCTATCCCACTAGTTTTTTTGCACTCAGGGTTGGGGTCAGTAGTGTCAAAATACATCATCATTGTGTTAGAAATATTGATGCTAAGGTGCTATCAGCTACAGTACGCTAAGTGGTATGAAGTCTTACCTCGAAGTCAAGGTTATTTTTCCGGTGATGTGTTGATAACTGAATAAGTCTGGTGTACAGAAATCTAATGCAGTCTGTGAAAATGTATTTGTGTCAGTATGTTAATAAGACTAGTGTTGTGTAATTTAATGCCAAGAGGCCTGCACTAAGGCCTACATTTCCATGCTTCCAGGGAGTTTACATCACATCAAAAAAGGAAAGTCATCTTTTGAAAACCCTTATAACCTCCTCTAGCGCGTGGTGATGTTTAAGGCTTTATATTCAATGTTATTTAGAAGGGTGTTTCTGTTTCTGATGTTAGGTATTCTGATGCAAAGAAACCGTTAAGAGAAGCTGCAGCACCTACTGTATAAAGCTACTGCCACTTCCACTGAGGAAAAATGTGCACCATAGCTCTATAAGATGGCAATAAATACAAATATAATCAATCAATAATAGAACAACATTTGCATTATGTACAATCTCTACTAGACTTACACAGCTAATATAAGCTACCCATCGCCAATTCAGACAAGGAATGCGCAAATAGAAGGCAAAAATAAAACATGGTTTAGCTGCATGGAGAACAGCGAGTGCTGCCTTTTTCACTCTACTTCGTCTCTTCTGTTTCAAGGTAGCAGCAGACTCTTGTCTAAGTCAGAAATTATCTGTTAACGGCAAAACAATCTATTCATCTCATCTCTCAAATGACTCGGATGTCAGTGCTCAGAAATTCAACACTAAACCCGAATGTGTTAAATGAAATCAAAGCTACATGAGGAAATTGAACTCTAAATGTTTCTCTCTGTGTTGGCATCTGCATGGGGTTTTGTTGCTCATGACAATCCTCTGCTGTGTTTAACTTAACACATGCTGAACAAGTTCATACCTTCATAGACATTACTCCCACAGTGGCCATTGTGAAGTTCTTCGGGGGTAGAAACTAGCTAATCACCAACAAAACAAATGAGAACATGAAAGAATAAAGGTTTGCATTTTACGTAAATATACCATATTGGCTTTTAAGAAAATGTTCAGTTTGCCTGAAACTGGACATGAAAAGTAGCGTCATACATTGATGGATGACACGTCACCAGGCATTTCAAAGTTGAGGTTACGAGCATAACCCTGGTTTTCTGAGAGTGGGAGGGAGAGTGGGAGGGAGTGTACTAAGCTGATGCTTGAAAGAGAATTTTCTACCTTTGTCCCTGTCTCATTGGTGTATTGGAGTAGTGGTACAACTCTTTTTATTAAATGCAATTAATTAAATACATTTATAAGATGTCAGATATGTTGTATTTTCCCTCAGAGTCCTTCTTACCTTCAAAAAGTCTTTGCAAAATAAGGATTTCCTTAAATTAAGGCTTAAACAGTATTCAACCTCCTACAACCAGCTAGGAATCTAACAGTGGTGCATGTCATTTATATTCTTGTGCAAACCTCTTGTTTGCAAGTTGAAAATATTAAAATGAAGAACTTCGACTGCACATTATGTATGAGGTGACGTTTTATCAAATTATGTGATTACAGTAGACATGCGACTTTACTGCTTTTTGCTAGTTCTAGCTAGCTCTTGTCCATATCTGAGCGGAAAATCTAAAACTATTCATTTTGTACTTATTCATTTCTAAAAACCCATTCACTGCTTGAAAAGCCTTACTTTCACCATAACATTTTTTCTTGAGAAAACTGCAACTAGATTACTTAGGGACTCAGACAACTAAATCTGTGACAGCTAGCTAATGAGCTAGCTAACCCTCAAGCTAAATTCAAGCATTCAGTTTGTTCCTGAGATAGCAAGCTAATAATCTGTCGGTAGTCCTTATTTACTCAACATTTCAATGTGAGTTCAGAATGACTGATGTGAGAATAATGTCCAAAGCATTTGGGTAATAGAAGTATCATAACGCTGCGTAAGAGAACAAATGTGGAAAGAGCAGCTACTATGAAATGACAGCTACATACATGAGCTTTCTATAGAAAATTCAACCTTAACAAGTGTGGGGAAAAATGACACATTCCTAAATGCACTATCCAAAAACAGTTACTGCTACATGAAAAACTCAACCCTGGGGTTCCTGCTACATGACAAACTCCACCGTACCAGTGGCTCTAGCTACTTGAAACATGAACATGAAATAATCCAAAAATCTTGAGCCAGTAATCTACTGTGGTGAGATGCAAACGCGTTTAAGTAATCTCACATTGTAAAATGCACTGTTTGTTCAATTTTCACTGCAGTTGACACCATTCATTTGCACTGTGTAAACATGTACTTACAAAAAGAGTTAAGGAATGTGAGGGTTGAAAGAGGAGAGGAAAGGGAGTGAGAGTGGGTGAAATGCAGAGGGAAAAGGTTGTAGGGATGGAGGGGGAGTTAAGGAGGAAGTGGGGAGCGTCCAGGAGTCTTGGCGTGTAGTTGAATATCTTCATGCTCAGTCCCTGTTCACACTGCACCAGGCGGCTGCAAACAGAGAGAGAGACAGAGAGAGAGGGATGACAAGTGAGAAAAGGGTCAGAAAGAAAGAAAGAGATTGAAAAGAAAATGAGCCCCACAGGGGAGCACAGACAGAGAGAGAGAGAGATCTGTGGGGGAATGAGAGGAAACAGATTGAATGGAGATGAGGAGAAACTTGGCAAGGCAGAGAAAGAACGAAGACCGAGTGTGAGGGTAAAGAAAGAGAGGAGCGGAGGGTGGAGGTGAAGAGAGATGGATAAAAAAGAGAGAGACAAGGAAAAGGTACAATGGCCATCTGCCAGGCATCACCTCAAATTACTGACAGCCTGTGCCTCAGAGCATGGATACATGCCACTGTCAGTTGTTTTAAATGGTGCCATTTTCATTGCCAGGTTGCTTTAGCTTTTCTGAATCCCTCTGAGCTTCACATAATTACACAGCCAGCCCCACTGACTAAACAATAATCAGTTTCTTAGGATTAAGAAGAGACTGTATTATCAGCTCTTCTGCTTTGTAATTGTGTACTACTGCATAATTTTATCATTTTATGTTCATTACAGACTCAATTTTGTTCTTATTTGTTCTGTTGTTTTCTATTCAGTGATGTTTAATGATTTATGACCTACAGTGCCAAACATTCACTGTCTTCAGCTTCACAAAAGTGACGCAGTGAAACTGCTTTTCTCTGTTTTATATCTTTATTATGTTGAATATATTTGGGTTTGGACTGTTGGTTGGACAAAATTAGTCATTTTAAGACTTCATCTTAGGCTGTTTTACACACTGAAGAATGAATCAGTTAATCTAAAAAATAATCAACAGATTAAATATGTACTCCACTTGAATTACTATTATACTGTTGATTGGGGTACTTGCAATAGACATTATTAAAAAAAAAAAAAAGTATGGTCAAAAGTGAAGCAGCAGAGGGTGACATATACCCATACTTGATGTCTTTTATTGAGTTCACACTTGACGTACACATGTCCAAACACTGATTGTTTGAGCTAAGTGTACCCAGTTCATGATAGTTGTTGGCAGCTTGACTAAGTCATCTGAGTGAGTGATGCAATGGCCTCAGTAACTAAGTCTGTCCTGCTGAGCTCTCCTGATGTCAACCTGCATTTTGGTACTGCTGGCAGTTCCCAGACTACTTTCAGATATCAGCAGTGTGGGTACTGGAACAGACCTATTCTTTTGGTCCCTAACGTAGACAACTCTCCACAAACATTGAATCCTACACTTCTCATAATGCAACCGGCTGCTTGTGGGTCGTCCTCTAGGCATATTCCCCGTAACAGGTGAACTGAGCTTCAAGTCTAAAATCTTTGAACTGCTGATTTAACTGGTCATAAAATAAAGTTCAGTTGCAGGTCTTATTTTATTCTGTAGTTTTACAAGTGTTTCACCACTAACCTGGCACGGCTACAGAGGACACAGCCTCTGGCTGGCACAGTGTATCCACCTTCACATGTTGAAAGGCTTTGTTGGGGGGCGACTGGAGGTGCCTAGAATCAGAGGAGAGGGCATTAGGGCACACATGCAGCTTTACACACAGCATGTATGTATGTGTGCACACATCTGCAGCCACGCCAACGCACGCAGGCGCACACAGCCTCAAACCGCTTTGCACGGCCCTTAGCCTTTACTGTAAGAGCTGAAATATTAATGGCAGTGAGATACTGTGAGCAGTGGAGCAGAAACTCAGATCAGCAGGCAGCTACATCAGCAGGCTCTCTTCATGCCCAGCACCAGCACCATCACTAAATCATGACGACCTGACGCAACTTGAGTGCTTCAGCTACTCTGCAGTGAGTGAATGGCTGCAGAATGCTAATTAAATGTGGATGGAGGAATTTTTCCAACAGGCTTGTGGCAGTAATGGAAGAAAAGTGAGCGCTCTCTTCATTTGGCAATCACCAATCAATGAAAACAATGGCAGGAAGGAACGGCATGCTCAGCTCCAAAAAAACTTTCAGAGGAGGCAGAGTGCTGACTCAAAGGAATTTTCAGAAACAAAATGAATGTCCACACTTAGTACTGACTTTTAATACATTGGATCAGTGGATAAGCCTTGGGAATTAAACATTTTGCAGCAAGGGCCTCCCTCAGTACTTACACACTTCATTCTGCTTGTTTCTTTGGGTCAGTTTTAGCATCACTGCAGGATAGCCACTTTAAATGCATTAGCACTTTTTTTTAAAAAAAAAAGCATGTTCACACATGTCAGAGAAAATCAAAAAGCTCTTAATACTGCCATGAGTGACAGATATTAGTGAGAAGCTTAGGTTTAAGATTGAAGTGTTCTCTTTGAAGCCAGATGTGACTGAAAACTCACCTCTTCCACTCCTCCTCTCCATCCCAGAACTCGTAGACGACAAAGGATAAACTGTCCGGCAGACGCACCGCAGTCACACTGGAGCACAGACAGAGAAGAAGGGGAATGAGCAAAGAATAGAGGGATGAGGAGGTAGAGAGAGATGCATTAGGTTAGACACAGCAGAGTGATGGTGTTAGAGATGGCAGAGGAGGGAAGAGATAGATTAGACAAAGCAGAAGAAATAGCGCAAGGGAGTGCAAGAAAAGCAAGACAGAGGATGGAAAGGATGTGAGGGCAGCATAAGAAGGAAGGAAGCAAAAGTCACAACAAGTGCACAGTAAAGACACTGTGTTTAAATAAAAGAGAGACAGACACAATAATAGTTTGGGTTTCAGGTAAAAAGATGGTGAATTGTTTCCTATCCCTGCACAATATAGATGTCACAGCACTTATAACACCAAAATGAGGACACAGAAATTACATCCTGTCTATATAAAGATGCAACATGCAATAATACAATGAACAATGGGTGAACAGGTCAGTGGAAATGGGGGCTGTTGGATGTTATTGGCCAAATCTATGAGGCATTTTATCGGGTACACTTCGCTGTAATGAACAAGGAGTCCATCTTGCCTCCAGAGGGGAGTGAATGCATTGAAGAATGGTTTCAGCAAGGTTCTGAAAATAATCCACTAGGGATCTTTGTCCACATTTCCTTCACAGTGTCGCTCAGTTTTTCACAGTAGTGTATAAGAGCTGGAGAGGTAAAACCACAGTGATGTTGGAACAATGTTGACCGTGTGTGTATATTAGGAGAAGGTGTGTTTTCCTGCCGGAGAGGTCAAAGGAATCCACATAGTCTGCAACAATATTTCAATATTTATTTTGATATTTAAAGTCAGTATCAGCCCAAATGGGGGTTTATTTCTCATTAATCTGCATTTACTGTTTTTATTTTTATTTTTATTTTATTTTTTTTTTTGAGCTTTTATACTGACCAAAACAATGAACACATGGGTGAAAAGAAAACAAATACACATTTTGAGGTCTTCCGCAGACCCTACCCAACAAGTGTTTGACAGGATACAAAAGCCTCTAATTTAGTGCCAGTAAATTTTCATCAAACTCAAGACCATTATTTGCACTTAATACCTGTTTGGCAGTTTTTTTTTGGCTCTAAATTCAGATGTGAGAGGCGTGGAGCGGCTGAGATTGTGTTTATGCAGATCAGGCGGTGCAGTGTTATTTTACTCCTTGTTTTGGTACGAAATTACACTTGCTTTTAGCTTTTTTCCTCATTTCAAAAAAACAATTTTCATTTCAGTTCTCAAAGAGCAATTTTCATGGTGCAAGCACAGACATCTCCAAAATCACCAACCAAATCACCAAATCACCTTTCCCGTATGCTGGGTTTTACACATTTTTTTTCTGGTTCAGGCAGCTCCGTCAAAGATCTCAGGACATGTTTTGTCATGTGAACAGGATTATTACATCCAATCCACTCTATTATTTTCTACATTTTTGCAACAATGACATTACTGTGTTCAACATAGAAAGGGACATTGTTTGCACTCATGGGCAGATTATATTTGTGATCATGTATATTTGGGCCTTGTGTCTTCAATCTGGACTTTTCTTCTGAACCATTAAACTATCTGCTGCTTTTAGAGAGGATAAGAGGAGCTGATGGGGTTGGTCATTATCAAACATCACTCCATCTAAAGTCTGCTGATATCAGTCCTTCAGCTAATAATGTTTTCATTCTGCTCCAGCCTCTTCTCCATTTTGCACAGCTCTACACCAAAATTGATCTGCAACTGGTCACCAGTTACTCACAGCCACACGTGTGCATGTGACCTGAGTTTGTTCAAGTAATTACACCACATCTGTTTCCATGGTGAAATGAGTCACCTGTTTCAACCATTTTTGATCAGAGAACTAAAGTATAATTTAACACCCAAAGTGTTGAGTTTCCAGGTTATTGATGTGCAAACCAGTTCTTTTCAGTGTGTATCATTAGAATCAGTTCTTGAAAATGGTCTGTTCACGAACTGTTCGAACTGTTCTGGCCTGTTCAGTGATTTGGCCAGACTCTGTTTAGAACGTTTCTGCAACCAAGACACTGAACTGTTAGCTGAGGGGCTAAGTCCGTACTACTGTACATTCTCACAGATCTTTAAGGATTGAGTGAGTTGCAAACCTCCTCCAAAAAGGCAACAGCAAAAGTTGAAAATGAGTAAAGGAGTTGCCACAACTGCATGTAATCACACATTCAGCCTATATGATAATAACCAGGGAAGGCAGAGAGTAAATAAACTTGAGAGATTACAGTTAGTTTATGCTAGATTTAATGAGGTCATGAGGAGAGAGAAAAGGAAAGGTCCTCAGTGACACAAAAGAGAAAGAGGGACAGCACACAGGAGAGAAACGTCTGCTCAGAGGTAATGAGCAGGGTTCATCTATCAACAAACCTTCGTCTCTCTCATGCATTATTTACTTCTGCTACCTATAAGCATTGTGCTGCCCTGCCTGTTACTGATAGAGTCAGATGGTAACAAAGGTACCAACAAGCCAGTGAAAAATCTCCTGCTAAAAACAAGCAAGCAACTAATAGCAGCTTCTGAATGACTGTAGCGTTGCACCTGAAGGCCTCTTCTATGTGTGTGTGCTTTCTTGATCGCAGCTAAGTATTTTTGTCCTCCAGGAGCATGTAGGTATGACTGAGCGAGTGGCTCACTGACTTCTTATATGTTAGGAAAGAGCCTGTTAAGGTTCCCACAAGCCTTGAAAATACTAGAAAGTCTGTGAATTACAAAAAGCAGTGTTTGAAAGATAATATAGAAATATCAAAATTAAACGATATCTTCAAACTCTTCACTTACTGAGCAAAACTGAATTTTCATGTTTGTTAGCACTGCTAGAATCACTGATTTAACCATGATTTCTTCTTCTAAAATTCAATTTTTCATTTGCAGGTATTTGGTCATAACCTATAATACTGGGCAAAAAGAAACTGTGACTTGACGGTGACTCTAAGATAAGGAGAAAAAAGTAATAACAATTCATCCTCAGAGGACCATAATTCTCAATTCCAAATATTCCCGACCAGGCATGGGTGTCCTTAGAGCCATGACTCTAGCTTGACTAAAAATGTCTTTGAATTTGATGTCTATGTGGTTGTGTGGGCAATGTGAGCAATTTAGTTAATATCTAAATTTACATCTCCAGCTGACCCGTGACAACTTGACTGAGTGTGACCAACTTTTCCATACCGGCGTGAGTCTTAGACAGGACTTCATAACACAAAAATAAACAACTTGTCCACACTCCACAATCTTCGCCCCGCTCCACTTTCCAGCTCCTTCCATCCAGATGATTTTGGACATTGTTTGCTGTGGAGCACCATCTCTCCACAGGATCCATTTTATTAAAAGATGTGCTGTCACTATTCTGTTGGCAGGTCACAAAATGTGGCGAGATAAATTGGAATGAGGTTGGTTCAAATATAAAAAATATGGATTTCTTTTTTTTTTTTTTTCTTTCTCTTCTTTTCTTTTGCTACTGTAAGTTAAACTGTTTGGTTCTAAACATATTACTCTGAAAACACACTCAACATTAGATATTAATCCAATGGTTCCATGGATTGTGTTCAATTAGAAAGTCACTGCATGTATTCACTCCACTTTTGTCAATATTTAGCAAGGGCACCTTAAGCAGCAGCTACAGCCTTGTGTTTACATTACACAGTTCTCTCAGCTTCGCACATCTGCACACAGCGTGGTTCTCCTTTCTTCTTTGGCAACCTTTCCTGCTTTGCATCCAGCTTACACAGATGCATGAAGTTTTTGATGACGCCTTGCTGAGGGATATTCACTGTCTCCAACTTATTATGCAACATCTTAAACAGACTACATCAGTCATAGTTTAGATGTGTTACAGTTAAGGGGCACACACTTGATGAATCATTTATTCTGTGTTTTCTATGGCATTTAGATCAATTTTGCAGAGATTTGTTTTCAGTTCAGTATTAAAGAGTCTTTTGTGTTGATCAGTGAGTATTAGAGCAACCTAGTTACATCAGCTATGATGCAATGTTGTAAAACTATAAAACAAGAAAAAAAGAACAGGTGTTTGTTGAATGCTTTTTATAATCACTGTGGTTAGATGTGATGTTTGTCTTGTCTGCCACATAGCATTGTCAGTTTTGTGCTTACTTTTAAACGCATATTATACAAATGCATTCTGTGCTACATGGAGTATTGAAGCCTTTCATCTGTTTCTACCCCTCTTGCAGACCCTTTATCCCAAAGTACAGACCGCAGGAATTGGTCTGAGAGACTATTATACAAATGCAAAAGTGCAGTAAAGCCGGAACCTTAAAGTCATGCCAAGGGCATATGCAGAACTCTGGACTAAGCAAACACCATACTGAGTCTGAGATTTGGAGAAATCTCTGTTCCACAGCACCCGGGAGCTCCGAGTGGGAGGCACAGGAGGTTTATAATAGGTACAGCATGTGTATATCAGACTACATTACAGGTACAATATTATGCATACTGGGTATGCTGCATGATATCAGTGTCTCGCTGATCCAAACCACCTGTGAGTTATAGGGTTTTCTTTCAGGTTGGGGAAAGATGAATGATGAAATACCCTCATAACTGAAAATGTGTGGGTTTTTTTGTTTGGTTTTGTGTGTGTGTGTGTGTGTGTGTGTGTGTGTGTGTGTGTGTGAGAGAGAGAGAGAGAGAGAGAGAGACCAAAGGAGGGAATATCTGAGACTGTACTTAATAAAGTGAGGAAAACAGTGAGGTCCTGCCACTGAAAATGGAGCACATTAAATATTTAAGATGATCAGGGTTATGGTGCTGCGCTCTGCTGCAGCAGCAGCAGCAGCAGCAGCAGCAGCAGAGCAGTTGTGAAAATGTGGAGCAGCGGTGAGACTTACTGAAAGCAGTCTCTCTGAGTGGAGACATTCTTCAGGTACTGCTTCAGAGCCTCGCAAAACTCGCCAAGCTTCTTCTGGGAAACCACCATCTCCTGACGAATCAGCAACAAGGACTGCAGACAGAGACAGAGATTTTTGTATTAGTGTAAGCCAGCGTATTTGTTTATGCAGACAGATATAAATACATATACATTTTATTTATATTCCTCTCTGACTAATCTCTCATTTCTCAACCCCAAATACATTTAGACACTTCTAGTTTGATACATTGTGGAGAAAATGTAATTACAGCTTGGATTACATTCCCTGCACCTTACGTTGAGTCAGCATTCACTTTTTCAATAATTAACCAAGACCACAGTCTTTCCCCAACTTTAACCAAGTGCTTAGCGTTGCCACACACCCATGTAAATGTTAATCATGTTTTTGTCACCAGGAGTAGATTCTGTAGGAAAACTAATAAAAAGGCGTGTCTGGGTTTGAGGGTATGTTTAATATAAATGTTCCTTTGTTATCCTGTTAAAACACAGGGCAGCATGTGTTTCCTGCTTGCACAGTATGTGCTGATGCATATTAGCTGTATATGAATATAATTTTTTAAAACTAATTTGTTTAAAACTAATGCATAGTTTAAGATTATTGTCTGTTGTTATCTAGGTAACAAAGGGCTTTTATGATAGCACCTTCAGTTACCAGTAGATTTATAATAAACCACTGTAAATCCTTTCGTTTGTGGCTTAAGTTTTATGCCTCAGCTACAGCTACAACCAAGCTTCTCTGATGCTGCACTGCAGTGGGAGGCCATGAGGCAGTGTCCTTTTACAGTCCCCATCCCCCACAGATAACAGCAGAAATGTTCATAATCTCACATAGCCAATAGAAATGTTTTGATAGGGGCTTTCTGGGGACCCAGAGGTCCAAGATGCACAAGATGTAACTGCAACCTCTCCAGTGTCCTACGTGTCTTTGTGTGAGAGAGAGATTGGACCGATTTATTGTTGTCATTTTTCTCTTTGAGCTCAACTTTCTGTACAGTGCAGCAGCTCCCCTCCCAGTGTGTAACAGAGGCTTTAATGTGTGAAAGGAGTGTGTATTTACATGCTTATATGTATGGAAAATGTATGTATGTGCCAATGTTACACACACACACACACGCACGCACACAGTACAATTAAAAATTCATCCACTATGACCTAGATAACTACAGCAGTGTCTCACTGAGACTTCATCACACATGCAACTGTATATGCATACATACTGCACATATACAGACTGATACCAACTTGCACATCAGCTATGGTCACACTACACACATTCACGCTGTCTCACATACACACACACACACACGCACACACACAAAGTATTGGGTAATCATTTCATAATCTATTATTCATTAGAAAGCTGTCAGTGTCAGCCTGTCAGGTTTGTCAAAAAAGCTCAGTCTGAACTGTCATTTTAAGTTGACTGACACACACACACACACACACACACACACACACAGTACCACATGTACAAAAAACACAAAATGATTCTGAGCTGTGTATCTTGATAAAAAAAAAAAACCTCAGATAGTCTTGTTGTGTTAAATATGAATTTATAATGTTCACTGTTGTCCTGCAGTCGATTTGACAGAGAACTGGTTTGTTGGAAAACGTCTTGTCAGAGAAGCTGAAAACTCTGAATTTCTCTCATGATGATGGATGAACATTTTTGTAAAATAGAAAAAAGATCTTTTTTCTTTCTTTCTTAGGAGCTGACACCATGATTGCACCAAGAGCACACAACTATTTTAGACCCTTGAATTTTTTTTTCTGCCATTTACAGCCACTTCATGAAGTTCACAGGAAATATCAGGATAACAGACTCTTGCATCATGTGTGTTTGCCCAGTAATATGCACAAGTTAGAAGACAGAACTCACACAAACAAACAATATAAGTAAATGAAACTCAGAAACACAAGATTCATAAATCACTAACGACTGTTTTGAGTCTTCCTTTAAGCATATAGTCCTTTGTACATCCACTTGTCAAAAGCACTTACTAATCACTTTGACTTGGTATTGGCTTATCTTCCTCTCCCACCTCAGCCCTGTGCTGTTTTTCGGCTTACTACATTTTGACATCTCTAACCCTCTCACCTAACACTAACCCTCTAACTAACCCAGCTCTTCTGGCCTTGCTCTCACTCTCCCCCTCCTCCCTTGTCCTCCTCCTGCCTGTGGTTCTCCTCCTCTGTCCTCACTCTAAGTCTCCTCTACAATACAGACAACAATCCAATCCTGTTATCTGTATGGAAATCACTGCTGCTCTCTGTGTTTCAAGCTATTTTGGATGGTAAATCCTGTAACCTCTTGAGGCAGCTGTTTCTCATCACTGACTGCTTCTGTTTTTAATATTTCACTCCTTTTCTCTGCAATGAGAAATATTCCCAGTTATCTTTAAAATACTGGCAGTGACTGTGTACAGAGGAAGTGCTGTTGCTATTATCAGGACAGATATTAGATTTCAGATCATGCAGCTGTTGAGTAACTGGAAATAGCTTCTTGTTTAACATCCTTATCAGAGAGCTCTCTGTAGTTAGCAGATATTAGCTACAGCTCTTGCAGTTTGTACTCATACAGGCTCCAAGTATTCGACACATCTTCGTCTACTTGTGTTTTAGTGCATCTCTGTTGCTTTGATTGTCTGTTTTATTGGCATGTAATGACTGTTTATCTGCTGACATCACTGTTTATCTGTTGCCATTTACTTAAATAACTGTCGTTAAGCAAAAGCACTACTGCAACATCAGGCTGCCCGAGTGAACCCTCGGCTGTTTTTCAGTAAACATATGTGCTGCGTGTGTGGGTATATGTGATTTATGAAACAATGATTGCATGGGCGTGTACGTGTGCAGCACCCATAACTGTGATCCGACCTGACAGACTTATAACCGCTGTACAGTCTACCTGAAGACGCAAGTGCACACTCAAATACACACACACACACACACACACACACGCACGCACGCACGCACGCACGCACGCACGCACGCACGCACGCACGCACGCA
>JBBMJY010000021.1:4562647-4601385 GCA_037833715.1 Toxotes lorentzi
CGCACGCACGCACGCACGCACGCACGCACGCACGCACGCACGCACGCACGCACGCACACACGCACACACACACACACACACATACATCCTACCAACTTAATTAGAAACACTACATTGCCCAGCAGCCTCATTTAATCTAATCACTACCACTCCATTAACCATCCTGCCTCCCTGACCAAATCACTGCAATTACATCCGCTCCCCTCTGACACTGTGGCCCTGCAGAGGTGATAAATCAGAAGCCACCAACCCTCCACCTCTGTTTTCGTCGTCCTGCGAACCTCTGTGTCAACAGTCAGCATCAAAGCTCCATCAATGTAAAGGCCTTTTTTTCCAGCAGTCCCGTCTACACTGTAGTTCACAAACTGTCATGACCATATCGTGGTATTACCATGTCATACCATGTGATTTTTACGTTTTCAGCACTGGTTAGGTATGTCAGGTACAGTTTTCTCTTTCTAATGGGAAACTCCGTGTGGTCATTAGTGACTGTAATTATGGAGTACCTCAAGGCTCAGTCGTTGGCCCTTCACTATTCTATGTTTCCTGTAGGTCAAATCTTTCAGAAGCACCAAATCAGTTCCCATTTAACGCAGATGACTCCCAGATTGATTTTTCATTTGACTCCTACAACAAAACTCAACTGGGAAAGATACAACTCTCTCCTTCAAATGTTAAAAAGTGGCTTTCTCAAAACCTTTTTTCAGTAAAACTCAGATAAATCAGAAGCTATTATCAAAGGTCCAGACTCCTCCTGTGAGCACATTTCCCCCCACTTAGGATCAGTGATAATTTCCTGTAGTGAGTATAAAGGTGCTGGTAGGGGGATTTCGTTACTTTGGACAGAGTCGGGATAGCTGATTTCTCCTGCTTCCAGTCTTTAAGCTCAGTTAAGCTAACTGCTGATGGACTAAGCTGATGATTTGATTCCTATTTTATATTTTCTGCATATTTTCTCCTCCCTATACAGTCTAAATGCAGTAGCAAAGCCTTCATAGTGTCAGGAATACTTCAAATGGCAAAATTTCAGCTTAGTGTATGGTTAAAAAGTGAAACAAAAACATATTGACTAGAATACATCAGAATCAGCTTTAGAAAGCTCAGCTGTCTGATGTGTGTGTGTACTTGTGGAATATAAATACCTAAACACCCAGACATGTCTGTGGTGTCCTTGGTGGCAGTTACAGTGCTGTTTATGCGATGGTGGTGGAATAAAGAGAAAATCCACATCAGGCATCTCATTGAAGCCTTCATTTATTTTACTGAATCCGCTCAGTAAATATTTTTAATTTGGTGAAATGGATCGAGACATCAGTTAAGTGCCTGACGTGAATGTTCATCATTCATTGTGCCACTGCAGCACAGTGTTTGCTAATTGCTTATTTCCTGAAGTTAAATGTCAGGCAGCATTTTCCATTGTTTCTGTTTCTGCACATAGACTTGGTGAATGCCATATTCACTGTTATTTACAGTTATTTATTAGATGCACTTGAAGGCACTTTGTACGTGTATATATAAAAACAGGAGAGAGAGGGACTAAACAATGGCAGCTTTATTAAACCTCTTACAGACTATATTCTTTAAAACTACCTGTCTTTAATTTTTAATATGTTAATTTTCCATTAAAGACACATTGGCTATTCCTGTCATCAGTGATGGTAATATGTATGAAAACGAGCAAGAACAACAGTCAGCCTTCAGCACTGATCCAAGTGGATTCTAAAGTCTCACTGATCTGGATTACAGTCAGATCTTGGTCATCTGGTTTTTAAACATTTAAAGTGGCACTGGTGTTTCAACTACGTTGTTCTCCCCCTACAAGACAATATTAATTAGATGCAAAGAAGCTGTGACGTGCTGACAAATTCAGAATGTGTGTGTCTGATTGGAAGACTCAGTTTGCATTTTACTCTCCACCTGTCATTAAAGGACTATTCCAACCATTGTGTCTGCACTTCAGGGAACTCATTGATAGATGCTCATGTCCTGGATTTCAAACGCTACACCCCCACTTCATAACACAGACTTTCTGTTAAAAAAAAAAAAAAAAAAAAAAAAAAACAGTCTAGGAGCACTCCTTTAAAATATAATAAATTATAAAAAATTTTTCCAATAACAGTTGACAAAAGCAGTTGTGAATAGAAAAAAAATCAAAATTATAATTATTTGCATGTCGACAATTAATTGAATGGAAAAAGGTGGTAAACAAACCCTGGGATCCTGTGAAATGTAGGAAATTACAGACTAAATAGAAATAGGTGAGGTAGGTGGAGTTAAAGTTGTGGATATGACCCCAAAGATTAATTCACACTACAAAAATGCAATGAACAACTAAAATTTAATGTATGATGTTTTTCATTTAAGAGCTGCCTTGAGCTCTCAATATATATGATATAATGAATTTGGTCTGCCAGAGTCTGCTCATTGTGTGTGTGTGTGTGTGTGAGTGTGTTGTGTCAGTAAGAGCATCTATAATGGTGTTGGTTCTTGCACTTATAAACTTGCAAATGACTGCATGCACTATGTGTTTATAGGACACTATTGACTCTATGAGCTGGCTTGATTGGACTATCACCATGTCGTAAAGATATGTGGAGCCTTGTTCATAGGGTTGTATATATATTATTGATTTCTGTCTTTTCCTGCTCCCGATCAGCATTCTTCAGCACATTCTTCTATCTTAAAAAAAAGCTTGAGAACTGGGCCTTGAGTACTCATAGTGTTAGTTTGGGCTTAGATTTTCTTTCATGATATGTTGAATTTAACATCTGAGAATAAGAATATCTCAGGAAGAAATTTATCCAACCCAGTCACATAAGAGCAGAGACCAGTCATCACTCTTCAGAGCTACACACTGTCTCTATTTGACCTGGAGCCTCAGGTTAAGAATAGCCTGACTAAAACACAGCACCAGTGATTTTTTTTTATGGCAATACTCTCACATGCCATATTCTGATTCATGATAACCAAACACATTTAAGGATTAAAACAATGACTTGAAGAAAAGTTGTTAATTAAATTATACCTTTTTTAAATACTGTTGATTCTGTGCATATTTTTTCAGCAGCAGCTATTCAGTCTATTAACATTTCATAATTACCTCTCTGCCTGGTAGTTTTCATTGTTAGTTAGTCCACTGTTCCTGTGCTGCATTCAAATTAGCTTACATTGGAGTCATAGAAAATAGGCAGCATGTAAGTCAGTGATACTGTTACAGTGTAAAAGCCTCACTGTTTACGTTTGTGAAGTGAAAACACTGAAAGAACATTTCCTACCGCTGCTAGTTCACATTAAAAGCATTCAACCTGTGAAACAAGTGAGGATATTACAGGAAGTGCAGTGTGCTTGTCACAAAGGTTAGCACTGACTGTGATTGTTTATCATGCAAAAATGTGTATATACAATGCTACATTTCAGTTTGCTTTTTGACAGTGAATGAGTTTTAAATATTACAGGGAGTAAAGGAACAGTCAGGAGCAGCCAGAGAGCTGCATGTTTGATGGAACATTTGTGTTTCTGTTCTAATCAATCCAGCTGTCTACTTGCATAACGGCTTGCATTTTACTCATGCTATATGCCTGTAAAGGCAACCCAAAGCTATTTTCCTGTCACTACAGTCAC
Organism: Toxotes lorentzi; assembly: GCA_037833715.1. NCBI lineage: Eukaryota > Metazoa > Chordata > Actinopteri > Toxotidae > Toxotes > Toxotes lorentzi. The sequence goes on from JBBMJY010000021.1 coordinate 4,566,269, forward strand.
TGTGTATAGGGCTCTGATTGCTTACGAAATGTTGTTGACCTACAACTCAATGCTGTGTCTGAATGCCTCCTGTGCAGATGGAACACCTGTGCTGCTGCAGCTAACGTGCTACTCATGCTGCACTTCCTGTGCTGACATGTTATTAGATGCAGGTGACAGACTGCACACCTCCAACTACTCAGCAAGGTAACACTCATACTGTGTGTAGCATGAATTCAGGTCATGGTTGTTCATGGCAGGATGGAAAAATGACTGACTGAGTTTGTTTGTTTGTTGTTCACACTGTAAACAGATGTACTATATAGTAAGAAGACGTACTGGGAAATGTGAGAGAGCTGAAAGTATGCCAGATGTAAAGCACTTTAACAACTCATGTCATGCTCTCTCTCCCTCTCTCTCTCTCTCTTTCTCTCATACTGTCTCCACACATCTGTATGCAAACCCCTCAGTGAGCTGGAAGCTTTGCACTAATAAATGTAGAAAATATGCAGACACCATCACCATCTATCAAGGACACACACAGATTAGTATACTGGACTATACAGTCTCTATTGTAGTGTTTAGCAGGAGTGTGTTAATGAATACATGTGTGCATGTGTGTGTTTAGTATGCTGCTGTGTGGGATGTTAACCCACTGGGTATGAAAATGGGAGTAGCAGAAGGATGTGTATGTGTTATGGGAGGGTGGTGGGGGGAGCAGTCTAAGGTTACCATGGGAACTGGGAAATACCAGTTACCCACATTTCCTCAGGCCTTCCGTCCCCACTTCTCTTCATTGGCCCAGTTTTTCTTTCCTTTGACATCTCAAGGCTCCACTTCTTCACACTTCTTCTTTTTCTCACAACTCCTCCTTCCTCTCTCCAACAATCTCCCAACATCCCTCTATCTTCTGTCTCTCCCCTATGCATCTCTTCTCTCTTTTTCATTCTTCCTTCTACTTCATCATCACCGTCTTTCTTCCCTATCCTCACCCCTCCTCCGTCCTTTCCTTTCTCCTGCTCCATCTTCTTCTGGCTCTGGGCTCAAGGAATCCCTCATTTATTCAAATAAAACAGGAGAGAAAGAACCCCTTCATTAGTTCAGGGATAATTTGCATATCTCTCCTTGGGCTGCAATAATAGATGGATGACTACAGTATGGCTTACAGTGTCCTGACCTGACGAGCAGCGGTGGGAAAAGATGAATAAATACCTTACAAAATTGGTTGTCATCCTTTTTGGACTGCAGCACCATTTCATTCCTTGTTTTAAGGCCGTGTTAGGTAGAGCTTTAAGTAGAGGTTATGTAACAAGAAATTGGTACAACTTCAGATTGTGCTTGATTACAAGTCAGTGAACAAAGTAATTCATGTGGCAAGTTTCTATTTCATGGTGAGTCAGTGGGGAAAATGGCTCATTGTGTTGAAATGATCGACACTAATAAGAAGAGTTATGAGATTTGACAAATGAAAAAAAAAAATCAATGTCACTGCACAGTCCAAATATAACCAGCATTTTGGTACAAACAAAAGAGATGTGGGCATGTAAAGCTGCATTAATCAGTTTTGTTGTTGTTGTTGTTGTTTTTTGGCCACTTGGTGGCAGAATTCCAAAACGAGCTGACACTGCATGTGTGCACCTCTAGGAGACATGGAACAATGTTAGCATTGTTTCTCATTTTGTCCATATTTGTTGCTGGACAGGTTAGCGCAATCAAATTATTAAATCAATTTTTTTTTTTTTTTTTTACTGAAAACTGCTGCCTGCTCCTGGAAACAGGGATGGTGAGAACTGTAAAATCAAAACAAGTAGCTAAAAAACACTAAAACACAGAGCTGAGGGGAACTGCAGAGTCAGGTGATAATTCTCGTCTCTACAACAGACCCCTTTCACACAACAAATAATAATTTGACTGATTGTCAATACAAATATATTAATGAGTGCAGCTTTAACTTGAGCAGTGCTAGCTGGGCTGCTGCCTGTGTGGCTTTCCTTTGGTTGTTCCTCGCTCAGTCCAAAGACGTGGAGTTTAGGTGACCTGGAGATTCTGAGATGAATGTGTGAATATGAGAGTGAATGGCTGGAAATGTGACCTAACAGAGAAAAAAAGAGGTGTTTACAAATGCGAGCTTAATGTAGACGTACTCTAAAGAAAAGGGATTCACAGCTCTGCCAACAGGTTTGACTCACAAGTGATGAAACAAAAGTAACAACGAAGCGAATTAAGTGTAAGTTGAACCTCTAATAACAGCTTCGCTTTATGGAACCAGAGCTTGACTCTAGTCTGCAGCTCCCAGATGTTATTGTGTGTATTAAAATTCCATCTCTGAGACTATTGCTGCAATTATAAATGGGGCCGACTTGCCTGGTGAAATTAGGCTGAATGGCTGCTCTGAACACCGTTAGATTTCATAATGTACGAATGCGCTGTGGGACTACAGGCCTGCTCATTCATATTTTGCCTGCTAAAACAACAACAAAACTCTTTAGACACACAGCTATTTATAGGACAGTAACAGACTTGGATTCCTTGACTGGACAATTCACGTGCACACAAAATGAAAGCATTCAAAAAGCATCCAGAACAGTATCGTTTGGCTAAAATAAAACTAGAAAACATTTCTTTCACAGCCTCAAAACAAACCCAATATGTATCTTGTATACCACATTTTAATCAGCGGTAATTAATTTTCATTCTATGTTACATTAGCTTTTGGAGCGAGTCCCTGAGGTACCATCAAGATGCAGTCTTCATAAAGAAGACAGAATTGAAATGACAGCTGACAGCTCTGATGTCCTGATAATGCAACACTGGCTGAAATATTTCCAAGGACAAATTCTTTTTTATTGCCACCACCTTCCTTCAATCTTCTTATCTGTCTCTCACTGACAAATACAGCACAACCACATTTTCTGTAAGGTTGCCTGTCTCTCTTTATCTCCATGATTCACCAGCTCCCTGTGAACTCCACTGATGCAGCCTGTATATTGATTCATCAGGCGTATCACTGCTGTGTAAGGATCTCTCTCCCATCTCAGTGTTGGTGCATAAAACACTCTCTATTCTTTAAGATCCTTTTACCCTGATTGTTGTGCAAAACACAATGAGCTTTTGCATTTAGTGTATTGACCTCAAAGCAGTGGTTACCATGAGGCTTAACAAAGATTTTTTTTAAACTCTGCATGTATTTAATATATCACAACTTACTGAATATGTCTCTTTACAATCCCAGATGAATTTCTTTCCTCTCTGTTTATGAATTCCTCCCCACATCAGTAGATTCATTCTGCCTCTTGCTTTTCCATCTATCCAAATGTATTCCTTTTATCAGCGTTTACATCTCTTGATGAAGGATGCATTTCTGTGGAACCTCTCTGTGTGCGTCTCAGGGCACATTCACAATCAGCATGTTTATAGAAATATACTGGAGCACTGATGAGTTTTCTCCTTTTGCTTCAGGTTTGTTTGGGCAGGTGACAACAATATGGTTTTAATTTTAGAAGGAAGCAAATAGCAAATAACTGAACTAAGCAGTTGCTATTTTCTAAGCTTAAGGTATCTGATGTTAGAAAACTTCAGCTAGATTTTTTGGTGCAACTGACTTTATTGAGTCAGTTTACTGACTGTACTCTTCTCTGCTTATGTGAAACTATTAAACTGGGGTCCATAAAACATTACAAATCACATTTTGACAGCACCACCTGATGTTTGGCTGTATTTATATATTTTCATACAGCCAAACAGTATGAAAATATATAAATAGCTGAGAAATATAGTTTTGTAATCAAGACGAATCCAGACTCATCACTCAGAAATTCCACAGTCCTAAAGTGCTGCTGTTTGCTGAAATCTACATTTGAACATGAGCCATGTCCAAACACTCCTGCCACAACAGGTTAACACAGACAAAATACTGTGGGTGACTATATAAAACATTAGGAAAGCTTGTGCTACTTGCAGTAGTTAAATTAAACAATAATGGATCACAGGGACCTGGAGAGGTGGGGTCTAAAAAAAAAAACAAAAAAAAAACCTTGCAACATTACAGATAAAGCCTACGTCAGCCATCTTGAGGCATCATCCGCATTACCCCTACTTCCTGCAGCTATGCCATTATCCCCTAATTACCACTTGGCTACAGTCGCCACTGTCTAGCAAAGGTTAAAAAGGCTCTATTTAATTTACATGTACACTGAAAAATGTACATTACAGTAAAGAGAGCAGAAAGGTCTATTACCTGAGTCCAGGGACTGGACTCAGATTTGTTTCATTTGTATGTGTATGACTTTTAAGGTGCATGCAGTTTGGCTGGAAAAGGCTCTGCTGTCTGACGGAGATCTAAAACAATCCATGTAGCAACAAGGATCCTGCTGGAGAACCAGTCTCCTTCAAAAAACATATGTGAGCATTAAAATTTGGTTAAAGCAACAATAATTAAAAAAAAAAGAAAAAACAGCATTGGCATTAGTATCAGACAGGATAGAAGGCATGTTGTAAGAATGCATATGATTAGATATTACTTGTCAGCTTATAGTCACACATTTTTGTTGTGTTCATAAATGATGTCTCATTCATTATGTTTCCAACTTTATCTGCATTCGGTGCAGTGAAAACAAGCACCACAGAGCTCTGTCTGTCACTGGATCCAGACACAGTATCTGCATCCCTGTGCTCACTAAGTGCCCCTCTCTCTTTCCTTTGTCTCTTTTGTCCACAGGACCTTAGTTATACAGACACTGTGATTCACGTTCATTGAGCCCTGCATGCGAGTGAAATAATGCTGATCTGGCTTGATGGATAATTAAAGGGACTGACTGCAACAAGAGCCAAGCAGACAGTGTACTTTACACTATTTGTATATGTGTGTGTATAAATGTACGTTTCAGCTGCTTTGATCCTGAGATTTTTTTTCCCAGGGTGATTCTCTTGTTATTTGCTTTTATTCCTTCTGACCTTCTGTTGCTTTTACCAAAACCTCCTTCACTGCTTATTATTATTTGTGAAATAGGCTTCCTGCTGTTTTGTTTTATGGTTAGGTTTACTCTGTTTTGATGATTGTTAATAATTAAATTTAAACAATAAATTCATTATTATTGTAAAGAAAAAAACAAGGTTTGGCCTCATTTGGAAAAACAAAATAGATGAACCGGGCCTTTCTGTTCGGTAAGTAGTGGGTTGAATTAAAGCACGCAACAAAACGGTCAATGAAGTCAATTAAAGAGAGAAGAGAGGCAATAAGAGAGGCACACTCTCACACACACACACACACACGCACACACACACACACACACGCACGCATGCACGCACACACACACGCACGCATGCACGCACGCACGCACGCACGCACGCACACACACACACACACAGAGGAAGAAATACAGTGAGCAAGCTGTCAGTTTTGCAGGCTAAGTGGACTGAATTGTGTTGCAGCAGAGACAGAGGGAGATAAACAAACAGAGCTAGAGAGAGGGAGATGCAGCGTGGGTTGCAGTTGATTAATGCATGTAGGAGCGGTTTATTGAATTTACAGAGAAAATCTCCAGCACCAAGAACACAAACAGCCACCAGGGGATTGGGGGACATTCAGGGAACAAGTGCCACCATTCATACATCATGACAGGAGACACTGAAAAGATCCAGATCTCATAAGACTCTTCTAACCAACAGACCTGTCAGCCATGACTGACTTTGATGGGTCTTATATAACCCAGTCACGTTTCTTTAGGGCTTTAATACTGTATAGACTTTTCATGCAGTGGGAATAAGTACTGAATGACACATAAACACATAATCCTTCTAATGACTCTCATTCGTTCCTTCAAAGCTGCTACATTAGCATTTTAATATCAGTACACTATTAGCAAATTCATTTGGAGACATCTTTATAACTGTAAACAAATAGAACCACATAGGGCTGAAAAGAAGAAGCTTTCTCTGGTCCTAAACCATAGGGATGGTGTTATTCTGTATCCCTGTGGCTCTCGGCCCCAAGCCAGATTGTTCCTGCTGAAGACATAAACCTTTAAAAACATCTCGCAAATATAAAGTTTCATGTAAAATTAGTTATTTTAGTAATTTCCTAAACCTGCTGGGCACGGTTGTATTTAGTTGTTAGTCAAACAGGGATCAACTGTCTATTTCCAGCTGAGGATTCACACACACTTTGTGCACTAGTGAGTATTTATGGCAAGCTGGATGGTGTATGTTGGACTGAGTCACAATAAACTAAAGTGCCAGTGTTTTTTATAATGAAGTTACCCAGTGCAGTGGCATGACTCATTAATGTGCCTTTATTGTGTTTTTGGATGGATGGAGCTCTGTGGCACAGAGGAATAAGATATATCACACTGTGGATACACAGATGATATTTATTAGTAGGATCAATTAATGTTGGCCTTGGCCTTTTTATGATTTGTTGAGAATAAGAAAAATATAAAACATCACCAACCGCATCCTTCAACATACAACATGAATATTTTGCGTTTTCACACAAAAAAGTCAGAACATAATAAAAGCTTGATTTTTGAGTGTGATCTTGGTGCACTCTATTATCCTGCAATACAACGGAAATGGAAGAGATGCTCACAACTGCAAAAACTACAAAGATACAAACTGTAAAACTGTAATGCTGGATTGCAGTTCTAATGCTGCGTACGTATGATGGCCACTGAGAGTGAGAACTACTTTACAGAGAGCTAGTTAAGGGATCCGTTAAAAAGCTGTTATTGAAATAATTCACACTATGAATAGTATCAAACACAGGGTTTGATTTCATGAAAATGTTAAGAACTATTTAATTGGCAGGGACATACCAAAGTCACAGTTAGACCACTTTAACCAATAATCTCTCACACTTTCAGGAATCCTGCACCACTTCAGCACTTCTCAAGGATTTTTTCACATAACACAAAAAAAGTGATGTATTGTTCCCAGAGGAAGAAAGTGTCTGACCTCCCAGTGGAGGAGTGGCTAGGGTCAAACTCTGCTGCAGAACCTGGAGCTGGCAGGGGTTCGTCTTGCTCAAGGACACTTCAGCATGGGGCCAATCGTGCCAACAAAGTGTCAGGGCATAGTTCACTATCCTGCTGCCCTCCTGCCTCCTTTAACTTGTGATGTAGCTTTAGCTGCAAGTCTGAAGCAGGAGCGTTGTGCAAAACCAATCACTATTCTCCTCAATATTTCAGGTACAGTATTCCTCCAGTGGGAGCTGATCTGTCTCTCCAATGCTTTTTCATTCTCAATAATTCACTCACTTTGTCATAAACACAGTTATAAATGGAAAGGCTTCACTTTGCAATATTCACTGTGTTCTTTGATTCTGAAACATCAATCTGAATGTTTCTTTCTATTTTTTGTAACTGTTCCCTCTGTGTTTTGATATAACCTTCAAATATCTATAGTAATTCATTGTCACCTTAAAACTCACTGCACACAATAGCTGACAGAGTGCTGGGCTGAAAAACACCTGCTATGTAGGTAATAAAAATACCTTGTATTCATTAAAATGCCAAGAGAATGGCTGAGATATTATCCGACAGAAATGTTTGTGAGTTGGAGTGATGAAAGACGAAGTAGAGAGCTCATGAAGCCGAATTCAACAATTAAAACTGGCTGAACCATCATCTGGCTCCTCGTGAAAGGAACAGTTCTAACAGTTCTAACTTCCTGTTTAAAGAAGTGTGCAGAGCAGGAGGATGTGAATGGATGTAAGGGACCCACTCCACGCAAACATCTTTACCACTTATGTCCTCTTGTGCAAGCAGCTTAAATCAACTGCTCCACTGGAGCGAATCTGCCGGCCTCAGAGAGCCATGGGTACGACTTTTAAGACCTTTTAATGCTACATAGAACTGCAGTTAAGATTAGTGTAAAACCCTAAATAAAACAGTTCAGTATAAAATGGTACAATCGTCTGTCTCTGATTAAGCAACTGTTAAAAGGACTTGAAAAAATATGAGAAATACTGAAAAATACCTTTAGTGACATGAGGCCCATAGCTTATGAGAGTTACCATGTTTATGTCTGTACACTAAATATAAAACTAGAACCAGCACACATGTGGCTTAGGTTCAAATTAAGAATGGAAGCAGGGGGACACGTATCTCATTTAATCCGTACACAAACCAAAATATATATATTAAAAAAAAATTGGATTTAACATGTTAATTAGTGAGGTTTAGATGTACTGCTGGGGAGATTTTTTAAAGCTTTGAACAGAGCTGGGATTGCTGTTTCCCCCCTGATTTAATCCATGAGTGAGTCTAGAGAGAGGAGTTAGGATGTTTTTTCTTTTTTTTTTTGTTTTGTTTTGTTTCAGAGAGCCAGGCTGTTTCCCTGTTTCCAGTCTTTACTGTGTACTATGTAAGCTAAGCTACACAGCTGCCAGCGATAACTTCATTTTTAGGCAGCTGCACAGGTATGAAAGTGGAATCGGTATCAATCTCCTTGTCTAACTCTTGGCATGAAAGGGAATCAGACTATTTCCCTTTTCCTTCAGAGTAGCTGCAGCAGGTAAAAACAAGTTGTTGAAATGTTTTATTTATAACTTTTGATACTCTGACTCTGCACATTTGACAGAATATAAACATCTGAATTCAAAAGGCTAATTCTTAAACAATTCCTTACATTACAGAATGAATGCCCTCTGCTGAATGAAATACACATGCTCTTCGATGAGCAGTTGACACACATTAGCTGCGTGGTGGGGCCTATTTCACACTACTTTCACCTCATCTGAGTCAGCACTGGTGGTATTTGAGCATTACAGTTAATTCAAAGAACAGGCCCATCTTAGAGAGCTGCTAAAGAGTGTGTGACCCATTCATACACTAATATCCATATTTATAACCTCTTGATTTATTTTTCATAAGACCCTTCACAGCACACAGGGACGTTGGGGATGAACGTCCCTGTGTGAACTCCTCTCACCTCCTGACTGCCTCTTCCATTTATCGATATCTTATTGGAGCATACATTATATATTTAAGTCAAATGCAGAAGCTCTTACTCATCTCTATTCATCACAAAGTATGAATTTGCTTCCTCATCTCTTCTTTTTTGATCTCATTGTTTTAGCTTTAACTTTCTTCTCATCTTTTTTTGTGTATCTCTGCTCTTGTATTTATTTTCTAGATGCCAATTTGTCATCTCTGCTTTGTTTTCCCACACATTCCTTTTAATAATCTGTTATAGTTTTTTAATTGGTCTGTTCTGCTAATGAATGTGGTAAGTAGTTAGAATCTCAACTTTGTCTGTTCGGTTGTTGGCAAGATATCAGAGAGTGTTACACAGAGTGTGACAGAATATTTGGCAGAAATCACCAGGCTCGTGTCCAGGATTAGTGAAGTGCTGCAGATTTTGGTCCGTATCTTTTTGAGTATAGCTCTCTGGATGGCAGTGCTGCCTGGTTGGATGGTCCACCACTGTGGTAGAGACTGACATATCTGAACAACTCTTGAATGGATTACCATCAAATCTTGTGCAGACATTCATGGTGCCCAGAGGATGAATCCTTTCACTGAAAAACATCATACATGGATTTAGTGGAATCAACTACTCTACTGCTCACTAACTATATAGGTTCTATTAGTTCAGAACTATCAGAACTTAAATTGTCCTGTTAGTTAGTTCCTTATTTTCCAACACTGCTACTTAAGAAATGTTAACATGCTAATCTGTTACGCTAAAGCTGCTTCCACACCTGGACTGCAAACCTAGCGCCATGTCAGCCCGACATCTGAACGCATTTCTTTCTATTGTGTGCTTCATGTGACTTTGAACAGTGTGTGGATCTGATTCTCCAGACATTATCCAGAGTTTATATGTGGCTTAAAATGGTGAACATACTAAACATTACACCTGTTAAACATCAGCACGTAAGCATACTGATTTTAGCATTTAGCTCAAAGCACAGCTGTGCCTCACAGATCTGTTAGTATGGTTGTAGAGTCTTGTAGAGGTTTTATGTGCTAGTGGTCTACAAAATCCAGGTCAGCTGTTAGACATTATTACATTCACATGATATTTTGTTGAAAGATCAAACCTCAAAGACAGTAAGTCAGAAGATGCCACTTTGCAAGATGAAAAATAGCTGGTGTAGGTTTGTGCTCTGTGCTGAGAGTGAAATCTTCGAACTATTAAAAACATCTCTTTTCAAAAACTGAGCTATGCTTGCTCCCTGTGGCCTTTTCTCCTTCTTATTCCCTTTCCTTATTTCTATCATCACTGTCTTATTACTCTGTAATCTGCCCTTCTATATCACTCACCCCCGTACACATTCTTTTCTTTTGTATTTTCTCAGCTTCTGTTGTTATTGCTTCTCTTCTCCTTTCTGATGCGCCTCAAGAGGATCTAAAGACTGACAAGATATTGTGTGTGTGATTGATTTGCCCACCTCACATGACAAATGAACTTCAAATGCAGAAATCATTGTCAGCCAGCTGCTCACTGCTCACTTGTGTCCACTACAAGTAAAATGCACTTGCTAATTCAGCTCCAGAACTGCTGCTTCAAAGTATCTGTGAATTTCTCATACAGTATATGATCTTATCATAATCCCCTGTATGGTGATACAACTCACCGAAGCATCTTTGTGCAGAGAGGAGGGATGATTGCTTTGACAGAGGACTGAAAGGGAGAGGAGATGAAGGGTAATCACGTTTGAATCATTCTCCTGGTGGAAAATGGAAGGTCGGACAGGACGGACTGAGTCGGCTGTGGGAGGCAGGGTGAAATTATGTGAAGGTGAAGAGGAGCATGACCTTGTTAAGAGAAACCAGTGTTTAGAAGCAGAAGAGGGGGGTACGGAGGAACAAAAAGTTCGAAGTGTGATAATATACTCGGTTGTAGGATGAGAGGATGAGCTGAAGGGAGCGAGAAGAGGAGGTGAAAGATGGATTGGTGGAGGCATTAAGGGAACATTTCATTTAGCTTTTTAGTCGACATACTGCATCTTGGTTTGAGTTTGAGAACCAGATTTATTAACCCTTTTCACTTGGTTTCAGAAGCCTTATGAGGACACCGATGGTGTCATTTATTCATAAAACAGGCACACCAGCCTGGAAGAGCAGTTTGTGTGAAATCAATAAAATATGTCTCTGTTTAAAGAAGGATGCAAATAACAGAAAGAAATATTATACATCTGGTTTCATTGGGTTTATTAAGGGACATGCAATTTACCAGGGTCACTTTAAGAGGAAGTATTTTCTGAGACTAAGATGCAGATGCATTTTAAGACCAGATGTATTTTAAAAGACAGCTGTGGCAGGATGGAGAAAAAATGTAGTCAACCAGAAATCTCAGCAACAACAGACACATGGTGAGTGCATCTCATAAAAAATGTGACGGGAAGCAGCAGCAAGTTTAAAAAAAAACAAACAAAAAAAACAACTTGTAATTTAAAAGGGAAAGAAGAAATACCTGATAATAATAGGCAACCAGATATTTATTTAAGCAGTCATTAAGTTGTGGCTTTGTGCTCATTGGGCGGCTAATGCACCACGGAGACTGAATTCTTTTTAGCTGACGAGGACATTTATGTTGTGGTAGATGCTGTTTTTAAATAAAATCTTTTCTTTTGATGAAATTGAAATTGTACAGGTACAGAACAATCAAATGAGGTTTCCTCAGATAAATTTGAACTGTGGACTTAGAGATTTCTGGTTCAAACATTATTACTTTTTCATTCTTTTTCTGTTCTTTCAGGTCAAGTCCCATCATTGACATTTGAACTTTGAACCTTTGTGCTCTCCTTTCCTGCAGAGTGGGCAGCAGCGTGTTCTGAATCCTGTATATTAGCTGCTGCCTTAGTAAATCATCTGCTAAATTCATGCTGACACCACGACTCTAATTCTGTCCCTCAATCGTGCAGAATTTTCTGATAGAATTAAAAAAAAAACTTCATCATAATCTTATGATTTTTTTTGTAGCTTGAAAAAAGTGAGGATATTTACATTTGAAAAAGGCCTAATTGTTCTGTTAGTCACAGGGACATAAACAGGCTTCTATTAAAGATACAACAGGTTTGATTATTTTACAAAACAGATCTCTCTCTGTATTTGTGTTTTTTGCCTATTCAACTGTTTGAAGTAGGTGGAGCTCAGGTGAAAAAAATGTGATCTTCCACGCCCCAATAATGATTTAACAACATTTTGATCAAGATTACTGACAATAATTGTTGTGGCATTGTGTGATTTTGTTGCCAGTCAACAGATGATCTGATCAAATCACACTCACCCAGTCCTGCTGAAGCAGATCAGCTGAGTCTTTGAGTGTTAAAGAGTATTCAGTGATTTAGCATTCCACTCCTGTAACACTGTCAGACTTTGGTCAGTGATTCAGGTGTTCTCATAGCGGCTAATGTAGCTTTGAGCTGCTAGCCTCAAGCAGAGATGAGGAGCGGGCTACAGAGGTCTAATAAGCTCACTTCCTTCTAACTCCACACACCCAGACTTTTTTCTCTTTCAAACTTGTAGTAATCAGCTCCATCTAACGCTGACTCAAGTGACAATACTTGAGGCAGATTATCAGACTTCACAGAGGTCCCTCTGGGGCCACTAAAGCCTTTATATAACTCTTTTCACATGCGGTGTATTTTCTAAGACCTGTAAACAGACTTTGATGTGTAAAATTGGCAGAGTTCCCCTTTAATAAATAATAACCAAGAGTTTTTTTTTTTTTTTACCTCCTGAACTTTAACTTTTCTTGTTCCTTATTTATTCATAAATATTTAATGTTATGCAGAATTTAAAACCAGGTTTCAAATTTCAGGGGCTTTAAGCAAAAATGACTGTGTTCCCTCCTAAGGTTTATCCAGTCCAATAAGCATAGTATAGTAAATCCCACTGTAGAACCACACTACACATTGAACGCTCACGATTTTTGAACAGTAGGGTCACAAGTGAAGTCAAAGCTTTTGTGTTGTTGTGGAGTACGTTTTCATTTATTGTCATTTATTTGGGTAAGATAGTAAAAATATGAAAAACATAATTTCACCTATGAGTTAAAGATTTCACATGTTGAAATTAAGACTTAACATCTGTTTTACAATATAAAATTACAATGTGTCCAAAATGTTTGTGTTATGAAAATCATGTGTGAGTTTTCAGATCTGATTACGTTTGATTGTACTGACTGTTTTGCACATTCATTAAACTCTGAATTCCACACACTGAGCTGTGAGGAAGTGAGACCAAGCTCATGCTACATTACCATGGGAACTGAAGCAGAGTGTTTTCTCCTCTCTGTGAATATACAAACATTATTACCTTGAAGGCAAGAATTGCCCCACTGGATACTGTTTACTGTGTTTTTATACAGCAAAACACCAAACAACCAAATGGACGCTGGAAAGTAAGGTAATCGCTGAGAGCCATTTCTTTAATTCCCACAAAGAATATTAGGTGGATGTTTTTCTTTAAGAGTAAGTTCATTATTTGAAATGTTTTCTCCGTTTTCATGTTTCTTACTTTTGCCCATTCTTTGTATTTTGAAGTGTTTCTTCTTCTTTGGTGCTTAAGAGTTTTTTGAGATGCATTTTAATGACATATCACAACTTGAAGCTTCACCCTCTCAGTGCAAGTTAGCAGTTTCTTATAATAACCTCTTTGTGTCTGTGCCAATGACAACTGGACAATTTAATCAGGGCTCTCACTACTTAGCCAGCGGGTAATGGGAAACCATAAGTGGCTCAACTGCTGTGAGTTAAAGTGCAGTGGGTGATTATTACACTGGTCTCCTGCAGACAGAAGGCGAAGAAGAAGAAGAAAAATCTGGGGCCATATGTACAAAAAAAACATGCATATGACATTTTACACACATAGACTGGTATTTATGAAACAAGAATGTCTGCCCCTTTGTATACTTCAGACCATACATTGCTGATTCCTTACACAATCTGATGGTTCAAAAAAAAAAAAAACCTAATCATGAGGTAGGTTCGGAAACACTTGGATCACGTGAAGCTACAGACCTAAAAGTGTTGTCTGGGGAGTGAAAATCTGTCCGAGAGTTGCTGAAAGGATGCAAAAAAATGATCATTGTACAAGTCTTAAAAGTACTGATACCAAGATCTGACCACATTAATAAAACACTGTCTGCTAAGGAAGGAGGTAAAACACAATTAGCAGCTTGAGAAGCACAGAAGCGCTTAAACTGAACCCAGATCCTAAGAGAGTTTTAAGCAATTACATTCTTAGTATAGGGGAAAGTGGGAGAACAAATTGGAGAGTCTATTCCATCCTTTAATGATATAGGTGTGGTAAAATTTGCCTCTATAACCGCCCAGGTCCAGGGAGGATCAAAGCATGTGCCTGTGAGAAATTCTGCACAGGCACATGCTTTGATCCTGATCAATCTTATCATTCTGTTCATTTACATAGAAAACATAATTTTATGTCACTACACTAATCTACCTTAAATTCATCCAATATTGTGAATCACTGATTAGCATTCTGAGGTTAATGATGCTCACTGAGATATCACCACTGATGATGGTGCACAGGTACATATGATCAACTGATGATAGGTGCAGTACAAATAGTCATAGCTGTGTATAATGGTGGTGGTAAATGACTTTGTTTGAGAGTGCAACACAATCAGTAAAACTGCACTTCTTTGTTCTTTTCAGGTCTAACGAGTGGTGGTGGATATGAATACTGATATGCATACGGATGATTAAGAGTATGTCTTGATCCATTTACAGCTAATCGTGGAAGTGGACATGAGACACGGGATTTTATAATTCTGAAAGATGTATTTCTGTCATTGCATGTACACAGACTTTTAGGGGCGAACCTATAGTTTAACAGGTCTGGCTGGTAGTGTAGTGATTTTTCATCTGTAAAGAAACCACATGGATCAGATTGTTGCAGGATCCATTCGTCACGTGTAAGTGTAATGTAACTTTATACTGGTGCCAGTAATATGCCTCTGCCTGTTCCATAGGCAAGAATCAATGAACTGAACTCCATCTACATCACTCTCCACCGTATACAGCCAACACAACAGTGCGTAAGTGCATGTGACTACAATAAATTGATATATCTCTGAGACATAGATGAATTATATATTGTGACCTGTAAGGCAGTTTTTGAACTTTGAGCACACTTATCTCTACGTCAGTGCTGTATGTGATAACAGTCTTGGATGAAAATGGCATCAAATAGTTGAGATTTTCTGTGTCTGAATATATGATTTATGATTCACTCCAAATACAGCCCGAAAAGAAGAAGCCCACTCAGTTCTGATGGTTTATATGGCTTTTCATATGAATCACTGATCATTATCACAGAGAAAATTATTATTATACATTGTAAGATAGCGTGGGACTCTATTAGTTCTTCTGGAGCATATTCAGTGTCTATGAACTAATCAGATCTAGACAACAAAACAAAACACGCACATTTCCTGCGAAATAGCCTAATTCAAAAGATCAGTGGCAAAGGGACAGGCACTGAGACCTGGCTTATTTAAGGACGGGGCTGGTCATGCAGAAGCGTTTCCCATGTTAATTAAATCACAAAGTCATGTCTCAGCCTCATAACATTCAACCCAGAGTACCACTGCAGTGGTTGTTGGCCTTTGTAAAGCGAAGTGAGTGATGCTGCTCCTGGGGTTGTGTGTTGCAGTGTAATGTAAAATGGTTATCCATTTAGTGTCTACTTACTGCGCTGGTGGTGCCATCTGTGTCTGTTAGCCTCTGGTGCAGATCAAACCAGACCGTCTGCAAGGAGAAGCACAACAACAACAACAGCAGCAACATGTCAATCAACAAGACCAACAACAACTACAACAACAGCTTGAAGCAGACATTAGTCACTCACAACAAGAGGTACTAATGAACAGGCTGAGA
The DNA here is from genome assembly GCA_037833715.1 of Toxotes lorentzi. Lineage (NCBI taxonomy): Eukaryota > Metazoa > Chordata > Actinopteri > Toxotidae > Toxotes > Toxotes lorentzi. The sequence continues at coordinate 4,582,098 of JBBMJY010000021.1, forward strand.
GCAGAAACAGGCACAAATGCAGGAGATGATGTCGTTTTATGATGAAAATAAGGTTGAGCAGGGGATCAGAGAGGTGGATGCATGCTAATAACAAGCACAAAAGAAAAAAAAACTGAAAAACAGTGAATTATATCAGTGTGAAAGATTTAAACATGCAAGACCACTGAAATGAAACAGTCCGAACATCATGATGAAGGAGCTATGGGGGGTAGGAATTAGTTTAAAGATTTTTTTCACAAGACTGTGCTAAATAAAGGATGTATGACGATACATACAATGTAATGTCAGTGTCAAGACTCACTTAATAAACCCTGTCCCCTTAGCTAGTGTTGTTATGCCTGTCAGGTTTTCCATTGTCGTACAGGATGCAGCTTAAAACAATAAAGTGGCTGATTTATCATCAAAATGCATTGTAATTTTTGAAACAATGGATCTCTGATTTCACACAGACGTAAACAATAGGAGGCCACGTATGTTCTCTGAAACCGCATCTGTAACTAGTAGATTTTATCAGCTACAGCTAGCTAGTGTAAGCTAAAGCTAATGCTACAGCTCAGTGAGGTTGACTTATTAATTATTATGACTTATGAAACGTATGAATATGAAACGTATGAATATGAAACACATTTTAAAATGAGAAGCATGTAATATGGTCTTACATATCCACGTGACAGCTACATGAATGATACAATGCTAAAAGTTTGAGGCTGAAGCTACATGAAGCTATCCTCATTGTTTGATGGTCTATGTAGACAACATGTAATTATGGACAGGGCTGCCAACTCGCATACATTTAGCATGAGACTCATGCAGCTGACTCAGATCTCACAACCTCACGCAGGACATGGTGTTTCTCACTCTAAACAGGGCCGCAGCCCCCACTGAGGTCACTGAGGCTCGGACCTTGATATTTTTTCAGAGGTATAGAAATCGTAAAATAATCCCCTAAAAATTATTCTGCTTTGGTGCTGACATTGTACAATGCCAAGATAACGGTCTTTCTCATTTGATCACCAGTGTCATTGCTTGTTTATGTGTGGATGGCAGTGAATGATCTTGTTACAACAAAATCTTTACTCAGCTCTGTAGTTCTTTGATTAAGTCAACAAAGCAGACAGGCAGCTGAATCCCCCGAAGCATGATACAGATAACCAGAGAAATTTGGAGTGAACTGCTTGCTGTGCAGTGCCATTCATTCCCAAAACATGGACCTTTGTCCTTCTAAAACTTTGCTGTAAATTTAGCGATTTTTAAGCAAAGGAACAGGAGTGCACCCAACAACAAATCATTGCCACTGGAGCAGCCAATTACAATGATTTTGTGGCTGAGCAACAAACCTGCTGGAGAGAGCCAGACAGAGGTAGAGGGAAACATCAGGATACATTTGAAATATGACCCGGAGTACACACTGCTTTTTTTTTGTGTGTGTGTGTGTGTGTGTAAAATAAAAACCAACTACTATGATGGGCTGAACTCATCCTAAGCACAGCTGCTTTGTTCTCAATGATTTCACTGTACAAATGTTGAACCTCTGTGTAACAGTTTACCTGTTTGCTGGGCAGAAAAGCATTTAAGTTAATGGGGCTACTGTAAGATCCCGATGCCAAATGACTGAAATAATTAATGAAGTTACCACTGCTGTGCCACATGCACTAATTGCACACTGTCTTGCCCTCTCTCAATTTGAAAATACACGTCCTGCTGTCTTAACAATTACACAAAGTCAAAGAAAAGGAGCCTACATTCCACCTAGGTTTGGTCAGCATGAGACAGTGAGAGATGTTTCAAGGCAAAAATGAGAGTTGTGATACTGAAGGAGACAGAGTTGAGTTTGAACAGGGTGCAACACTTAGCTCCGTCCCATTTGTACCTCTTTTAATACTTTCTAATGCAAGTTTGGCTGGAGGAGTGTGAACTTCTCCAAACTAAAGAAAAAGCAGGAAGGTACTTTTCTAATGTATCCTGTAACCCCACATATGTATATGTTCAGCTCTTGATGTGCTCCTCTTTGGAAATAATGCTGGTTTACTACTAGTAAGCCAGCTGAACTTTTGCCCACTGGACATTTGCACATTTGGCACTTAGAGCAATGATTAGAGCAGACAAACACACTGTCAGTTCCACTACTTACATGTTTGCTCTTGTGTTGTTGGTTTGGGAAAGCTTAAAAAAAAAAAAAAAAAAAAGACACAACCAAACAAGCTGTCTAGATAATAGGCATTTCTCTTAATAGATCCCTGTGCTTCGGGGGAGGGGTTTAGCAAACTGTCAATTATTCATTCAAGACTTAAATGAATGGGACACAAATAAATCAGTTAAGTTCAAATGTGCTCTTCAGACCAGCCATTAGTAAAGCCAGGTGCACTGATAGTCTATGTGAGTGTGTGTGTCTGTGTGTGAAGATGATGGGGCATTGATTTCTAGTTTTCCCCTTTGCTCTCACTGCCTGTGAGTCAGAGTTATATAAATCTGTTCTAATAAATCACAGTAAGCGCTGCAGGTTTCACCGGTGTCACCACAGTGACTGATGAGTAGCGTTGTCGCTACTGTGAATGAATAGTGTCTGCACCGCACACAGGGTAAATAAGACTTTTACCAAACGCAGCAGGGTAAGTCAGGGAAATGGGGTCTGGCACAGTGGGCTGTAAATGCTACCGGAAACATACTGAGTTCTAGGATGAATGATTTGATCTTAATGCTCCACAGTCTGGTCACAGCTGGACTGAAGTGTAAGGGGCTGTGTGTTATTGCACATAAAAGATTTCAGAGGTGAACTCTTATGTGGTCTGCTTTTTTTAATTGCATAACTGAAATACTTGGTTGCGAAACAGAGTTGTTTAACCAGCAGATCTTTATCAATGTGAATATTCTTGTCAAGTGTGTGACTTGTCAAACACTGGTTTAACTAATGACTATTAATTAACATTTGGTTAACCTCTTCTAAACCTGCCTAAACCTCTAGAACTTGTCCTCAACGGTTCCTAACAAAATATGTGTCTTTTTAGCTGCTAAATTCTTAACTATGTTTGCCAGAAATGTGTTAACTTTGTCTGCTGATTGATGTTGGATAGTAGACTAGGTTTTAAGACCTTTTCTGCTGAAATCAGCTGCCTGCAGCTGGAAACAAGGATGATAACAAGGTGATACTGAACTAAAACAGCCACGGCCATAAAACCAAAACAATGAGCTGAAAGACAAACTGAGGGGACCTGCAGAGTGGGATGTCATTTTCAAAGCTATTTTATATATATCTCAACATGCAAACTGAATGTTATGTGCCTTTTATGATGTCAGGAACTTAAAAAAAAAAAAGATTTTATCTGATGCCTGTTTCCCTTTAATAATCACAGACCTGAGGATCTACTTTATCTACCTTTGTATTTTTGAATCTTCTTCGCTGAATGCAAATAGGTTGGAGATCTGCCATTAGAGAGTGTTGTTAAAGTTATTAAAGACAACATTACATTCTTTTGCTGGAAAAAGAGGAGAAAGCTGTATCTTTTTATTTGTCAGTATTCTGCCTCAGTATCACCCATTCACCCATTCCAGATGTGCAGCTACAATCAAAGCCTCTCATCCTGAGGCTGACTTTTCCAGGGGAAAAACACATCTTCTTGTCTGTGGCACACAGAGAGCAATAAAAAAATGATATTTTGCAATCAAAGGAACAAGCTAACTCCCAGAGGAGCGTGGGGGAAAACGAAACTGACAGTGAGAGCGAGCAACAGAGGCAACATGAATTTACCACTTTGAGGAGGGTTTGCAGGTAACAGGATATCCAGTGTTATCACAGAGCAATGGTGCCAACGCAGCGTACTATTTTCATCTTGCCAGGCACAACATCACTCAGTGTGTAGCTGGCTTATTATTCATTCAGTAAACAATTCATGATTCACTCTGTCAGGGTGTGATAATATCATTTCCTCTTCCAGACTCCTGCATGGTCTTAATACTGAGATCCATACAGTTAATACAAGGCCAAACAGAGAGGCAAAGACAAAGCAACATTCAATAAACCTCCTCAAAGCTGTATTTTGCTTTGATATGATATGATTCCTGCAGTATGCTGTCTGGTCTTCTGAAAATGTAATCCAGCAGAAAATTTCTATTCATTCACTTTTCAGTAGCTCTCATTATTCTGACAAAACACTTAGCAACATAAAAGTTTGGCGACCTATTTTTTTTTTCTCTACGTGCAGTTTTTTTCTGCTATTCTCTGCTGTCATTGGAAGGGTAATTTGAGGGGCACGTTCTTCTGTTCACAAAGGAAATTTTTCAATGATGTGGAAAATCGTATGAAAATGTAACAACTTCACAAAACCTCCGAAATGAAAGTAAGGCAGGATATTGAAAAGAAAATTGCTTAATTTCCGTAGTTGGGTTTCTCAGTTTGGAAAGTGAAAATATCTGCATTTAAGGCTCACTGTAGTGATGCTTGAAATAATTTATGTGGACCAGGACTTAACAGATTTTCTTGAGACTTGGAAGAAAAACTGCTTCATTCTGTTCATTAAATAAAATGTTACCTTTAAAAAATTTAAACTACACTCAAGAAGCAGTGGGAAACAGCCTGGTCCTGTTGAAAAAAACAAAACAAAAAAACATCAGCTCTGTGTGGAGCAATGAGTAAACTGTAACCTTCCTCAAATGAATATATGAAACAAATACAAATGCCATATTTCCATCACATTTTTTTTTCCAGGTTTGACTGACGTTCTCACTGATGTGAAGGCACCCAACTGGAAAATCTTGACAAACCAAATCTCAAGAACAGTGGTGGATGGAAACAACCACCAGTTTATTTATTTGTTTATTTATTTTTCCAGGTTTTGTGAAATTCAGTTCAAATTTGGATCGAAACCTGCCTATGAACCAAAGTTTGAGAAGCTCTGTTTGCCCATTAGCAGCCCTGCGATTGACTGGCAACCAGTCCAGGGTGTACCCCGCCTCTCGCCCATAGTCACCTGGGATAGGCTCCAGCTCCCCGTGAACCTGACGGATTAAGCAGTATAGAAAATGGATGGATGGATGTTTGCCCATTAGCATGCACTTTTGAGATGGTTCCTAACTTCAGCTCCTCAGTGTCCTTGTCTTCTCTCAAGCTGTGCACAGTACTAGGCTTGACTTTCCTGCATCATGAATAAAAAATAATGTACCACTAAAAATGTGGATGTTTTTTTGTTTTTGTTCAGAGTGCATTATCTGTGCATATTTGAATAATGTATTCGTTTACACCTCTACTACACAGTATAAATATTCATATATATCAATTTTTTACTACTCTGTCCCCTGCTCCGACCTTAAAGGGTTTTGATGTCACTGTGACTAATCCCCTTCATCACAAGCTTTCATTTCACTTCTATCAGGTTTATGTTTGTCTAAGTGGCTATTGGAGCAATGTTCGGAGGTTGTTTTACTATAACACGTCCACACACTCTAGATTTAGCTTGATGAGAGAGTAAAAAAAAAAAAAAAAAAAAAATCAGTGCTGAGGACTTTTCATTCTTCAGTCTTAACTGGTAAAAATCAGGCCTGACTGTGTTTATCCAGCTGTGAGACGATGTCCTTTGTGCCTCTGTCACTGTAAACAAGGTAGCCACTGGGTAGCGTAATGGTTCGCAGGTGATCAGTGAACAATCCCTCGGTGTGAGACATTTCAATCATTTCTGCTAAAATGCAGGTCACTCGACTGAGTGAAACTGTTGTACTAATACCTGGGCAATTTGTTAGTGGTATATTAAATGACCATCAGGGGTCAAAGGCTAAAGGTCGGTTCTAAATAGAAATCAGGGTTGGAGATGCAGGTCTGTTCACATATGAGCAGAAATTCTCTCAAACCTGATCAAACATTCAGTCTCTCTCTTCTTTTTTATATTTTTCTTGTCATTTTCTTTTTTTTATGTGATTCCACTTATTTCCTCCCACATTCTCCCTCCCCCCTGGTGGTACATTATGTTTAGTTATTCTTAGCTCTTTCTCATGTAGTGGCCCACTCTGCCAAAGACAGCTGAGTCTGCTGGGGCTCCATTAGCCTTAACATGTTCAGTATTGGACAAGACACAGGCAATGCAGAGGAATGGAGAGACAAAAAGGGAGGGAGAGGCAGGAGGAAAGGACGAGGAGGCAAAGGTAGGAGGAATGAGGTGATGTAAAGATGGAGGAAGCGAAGGAGGAGGATGAAAAGGCATCTGGGACCAGAGAGCTGCTACAAAGAAGAAAAATACACTTTGCAATTATTTGGACGTAAGGCCTTTATTTAATTGCGTCCTGTCTCTTTCCTCATCCCCCTTCATCTGTTCCTCTCCATCACTTGGTGTTAATTACCAGCCCCTCCTTCATCTCCTCATTAACCCCCTGCTTCTTTCAATTTTTCTTCCCAATCCATTTTTTTCTTTTTTTTTTCCTCCTATCCTCTGCAGACCTTCAGCAGTGCCCAATTTAACCAGTGTAACATCTCAAACTTATAAATTCTCCACATGCTGGCAACTTGGTAAAAAAAGAAAAAAAAAGTTTGCAGATCTGGGCTCTGTGCCTTTTGTATCTGATGGCTATGATGAGTGTGCTCAAATGTGTTTAATGTGCTCTCACAGTCACAGTGTGGAGACAAACCTCCCATTTGGGGACAAAATGTTGTCTCCCAAGGTAAACCAATAAACAGTCAAAGAAACAAGCTGTAAAGTGATGAAAAAAAAACTGTTATGAAAAGACCAAAACAACATGTTAGTATTTCTCTCAGTACTTTCTGACAGTGTGCTCCCCCAAGGGAGTCACAAGATCCGTCTGCGAGTTTGCCAGATGATTAACAAGTTAGACAAGAAGAACAAACACAGGTTTCTGCTCCACAAAATTTTGCTTGTGTTTTTTCTAGTAAATTTGTGGATAAGTTATTCCTCTTCAGGTGCCTAAAATATTCAAATCAAACAACCTGAGGAAGTTAAAAAAAACTTTGCCACTAATGTTGGTCTTGTTCTTATTCAAGATGTAACTTGTAGATTCATTTAATTTCCTGAAACAGCTGGGAACTGTTTTTATAGCAAACGTTACTCAAACCACAGCAAACAGTACATTTGTTAGGGTCTATTTTCATCTGCAGATTAATACAAAGTTGATGCACTCATGAGTATTTACAGCAGCAGCACAGCGTGTGCGTGTGGGGCATTGACTCAAAATGAACTGCAGGGCCCATGTTCATAGTAGTGTTATTCATTATAATGAACAAACATGTCATTCAGTGTAACGGTGTGTCTGACTGATGTGCTTTTAATAGTTTATGGACAACATTGAATCGCTGTGGCACAGAAATATTAGGCTATTAATACACAGTCAATACTTGTCAGTAAGATCAATTCATTGTTGGTTTTGATCTTTTTCATGGGATTTGCTGGCAATAAGAAAAATACTGCCAACATCCAAGTCATCCTTCAAGACTTGGGCTTTGAGCGGTTTGGGGTTATGCATGTTGTAGTCATGGTTAGGGCACGCCTCCATGAAATGAATGTGTGTCAATGCTTTATTTTCCTAAGTGACCAAAACGAGTTTGCACATATGTGTGAGTGTGTCTGGATTCTTTACCTTATTCTCCAGTCGACCAATTAGTTCAGCCAGGCGGTTGATCTGAGCCTCCAGACCTTCTTTCCTCACCTCCACTGCACCTGCAACAAGTATAAATACGCATTAAGTCGTATCACTTGTGACTTGATATATTGCTGCTTATTTAAATTCATATGTCTTATATATGTTGAAGTCCAATCTCCTAACTTGGCATTCTAAAATCACTTCCTCTTGAAATATTAAACTGAGAGTAGCTCATCCATGAATATACTGTCAATTTTTTTCTGACGAGCAAGTTACCACGCGGGCTGTCTTTCTCCTGTGTTGTTTGTTCCTGTTTCATTCATATTTATAACTGAATTTTCTTCCTTTTTTTTGTCTGCTTAAAATACAAATGAGTATAGCACTGCTCAGCTACACTGAGCAGGTACAGCAGGTACCCTAAAACTATCTTTGCACTGTTATCTCTCTCTCTCTTTTCATTTCCATTGTTTCATCATGAATATTTCATGTAAAGTGGGACTTCTAAAGAGGCTGATAAATAGGCAATTATATCTGTTTATCGGAAAGGAACTCGCCTTTTCAAAGACAGAAAAGGAATGGGCGGATGGGCAGCCAGCTCCTTTGAGGTCCTCTGTTTAATTGGCTCTTATTCCAGTGTGAGTATTAGATACCCAAATACACAGGGCTCTTCCTAATTAGCTTTGGTCACAAAACGATGTTTCGCTTTGGTACAAAATGTTTACTTTTCCAGTGGATTAGAGGTGCAAGTCAATGCAATGACGTCACTTTATGTGAGTTAAAAGTTAGAAATTTCATCAGAACAGAATAAAACCTTTTTGAAACATTTTCAGTTGGTAATATACAGACTGGTGCTAACTATTGCATATTAAACATGAACAGAGCATGCTTTTATTAATCAATCATGAGTCAACATCAATGATTTCTGCAAAAAATATGTTATCATTAACTCATAGCACAACCATGTCAGAATTAGCAGTGTAGAGCTTTTATTAAAGGTACTCCTGTGGAGTTTTTTACTACTTGAAGTACTACTATGTAACAATGTTTTAACATATGCGTACATGTGTACTAGAAGGCACACGTATGCACCTGAGCTTGTTGGCAATGCAATACAAATTTGTGTCCTTGGTTTCACACTACACCGCTGACCAACAGTTGGTGGCAGTAACATGCCAAGACATGTACCAATGTACCAATAAAGACAAGAACGAAGAAGACTGCTAACAAGCAAACGTGCATGTAAACAACACAGACAGTGTATTTTGATTGAGAAACAATGTGAAAGTGAACATGACAGTGTACTGTTTTTCACACAGCTGTGCTTCACATAGCTAACTGTTCATTAACTCCTATTGTGAAATGTACAGAACTGGAAACAGAAATTCATTTTGCTTCTCATTCTCTTTGTTGATGATGGTTGGTTGTGTGTGTTGAGCTGTCTAAAAAAATGAGAAAATGAGAAGTAACATGGAAGAAAACATTCATTCCAATTTAAAGGCCCCCCTTTTCACCTTCTTTCCCTTCTATTTCTTCCCTCTCCCCCATTCCTTCCTCTTCTCCTGCCTCACTGCCTGCTTCCTCCCCCCTCTCCCACCACTTTCTCTTGACCTTCCATCCTCTTTTCATCCCCTGATGGGCCCCTCACAGCTAATTGGAGAGCTGGCTGCCCACTCTTAATTAAAAGCTTTAACAGCCAGTCAATTAGGAGCTACCTCCCTCCACCCCAAACGCACACACACATAGTCATCAACTAAACCATAGTCTGTAACCATGGAGACAACTGGAGATAAAAGCCCAGTGGTCATTTCGATGGACTTAGAAAATAAGTGTCCTGCTCAATTATAGAAGTATGTGAGGAATTACAGCCTTCGAATCTAGCAGCAGGGTGAGGGGAAGGGGCTCTCTATTGACTTTCTCCACAATTAAACCTGATTTGAGTTATTACACATTCACCTAATTTAACTTTCCCTTCTGTGTGAGCTAGCATTTAAATGTGTTGACATGAATCACGAAAAAAGGTCTACTGTTGTTACACCATCCCTTAAATGAAGTGGCAGAAAATTTCATAAAAGTGCATTCCATCTCACACCAGTTAATTTCAGACCAATGCACTAACTATTTTGTGAGATTTAAAAAATGGAACTGACTGTTCTTCAGGATTTAAACTATGGCAGAATTCAGAAATATTAAATCAGTTTCACTGCCAAGAAACTTTTGGTCCTAATTGAACAGGCAGCCTAGATTAGAAATTATAGTCATATGTATCACAAGACTTACTTAAAATGTCAATGCTAATTTCCAGAGCTGGGAGTTGTGTGCTGCATATGTCAGCATGATATGCATCTTGCTGTCTTTGGATAATCTTAGAAAAAGCTACAACAAATTCTGCTATAAGAAAGTTGTAAAGCTACAGTATGTTTCTTGTAGCTATGAGCTATAAGCAATCACAGTTCTGAATGAACTATAACTGCAGCCAGGATCTTGAAAGAGATCCTATTTATATGTTTTAGAATTTACTTTAAAGCCCTCTTATAAAGCCTTGCATAATCTCACAACTTTTCATTTTACATTCCAACAAGAACTCACACATCTTCCAATGTATTTATTTTAGAAGTCTCTATTGTTTCCCACAGGATGTTTACTGGAGCTGCTTGTTTTCATGCCTCTTAACTGTAGTTACCCTACCTATCGGTCTTAGAACTTGCTTGGTGTTGCAGAACAATATCTGAATGTTGAACGTTATCAGGGATTTTGCAGTCGCCCAATACCAACAGGTTTTTCAGCTTTTTTGGTCCAAAACCTGCTCGTCTGTTGGTTCCATATGCATTGATAAATTCTTCTGTGCAATGTCAAAAAACAAAAATTAAGATAAGTGGAAAAACAAACCTCAGCAGAAGACAAAAATAAGACAAACAAAGGTTTGCAAACATCATGTCTTGGAGCTGTGAGGTTCCTGCATTGTGCTACCCACAGATTACTTGTCAGTCAAACAGTGTGGGTGGTGACGTATTTATCCGTTCAACAGTTTTATTATCATGTTTATGTAAGATCATCTCTTTCTCCACAGTAGATTTTATTCAGCTGTTAGTAGCTGCTAATGATTAGCATACAAAATGTTGAAGCTGAACTGGATACAAAAGAGTAGTAAGCCAACATTTACTCTGTGGTAAATGTGCTGTACGGTACATTAACAAAATGAGGGCCTTTCCTCTGCCTTCCTCCCACTGGCCCACTCATCCCCTGTCACCCACTCAAAGAACATCTCCAGCTTTATGAGGACTGAAGACATCCTGTCACAGATAAATGCATTTCCTCAGCGGTTCAGAACATTGGATATTTCATGCCTATGGTGCCATGATAATCAACGGTGTCCACTAATACTGGTGCAAAAGAGGAAGAATGATCAGGTTGCTGTTTATGCCATTAGATAGAGAAATGGGATTTTTTCCCCCACATTTTTAAACCTCAGACAGTGTGCAATATCTTTTATCTTATGGACATGTATTAACAGTTACAGGCATCTGTCTCAGCAGACGGGGGAAATATGGCAACTCCAATCTCTTCTCCATCACAGTAACGTTTGGCACAGCTGGGTGCAAACACACAAATGCACAGAATACACACGTCATTGACTAAACGTTTTACTGAATGTTTTCAAATTTTATTACTATCCATTAAAGCCCTCCCCTGAACAGTAATTGCTGCTCATACCTAACTTGACTAAGCACGGCAGGCCTGTCAAGCTTTGGATTTCTTCACATGTTGAAGGGCTGTGAATGGTGCTGTAGTAAGACAGACACTCTGCATTTATGGAGTATCATGTCATTTCTTTAGCCTTTCCAAAAACACTACAGCAAAAGTGCAAGCAATGGATTAAACTGTGTGTTTGCTAGCTTAAATGTAAACTGCAAATGTTAGCATGCCCCGCTAACTAGCTTACTACCAACAGCAGAACTGAGCGTTAATCCTCATTTCAGCAGGCAAAACTAACTGGTGCCATATAGAAATGAGAAGCCAGCTTTTTGTATGCCTCTGTCTCTCATGAAGAACCTGCTGTTTCAAAAATTATGGAGGATTTTACTGTGCTGAGAACGTAAAGCTTGAAAAGCATTGTAACAGTAACTTTGTGACTGTAGATGTCACAGTCTACCTCTCTTTTTAACACAGATAAGACATACACATTCCTTCAGTATAAAAATGTACATGAACACATGCTGTGACAGTAAACTGCAGTTTACAAGTGACAGATGCACTTTTAGGTACTGTATGTACTGAAGCGCTGCACACAGCAACAATACAGCATCAGCTGCTCGAATTAAAGGTGGTGCTGGATATTTTTAGCTCTCTCATTCTTTCCCCCCTCTTACTCTTATAATACTCGCTCTTTGTTTCTTTCCCCACTCTTCTCCCACTCACTGCTTTGTCTTTTCTGCTCTTTTCTCTTTCCCTCCGCTCCCTGTCTGATTTCAGTGTGGAGACTCAGTTGGAGAAGAACAATGAGGAAAAGAGAGAATGAAGAAATGATTCAGGAGTGCAGGAGTAATTCATACATATTGGAGGAGGATGGGCAGCAGAACATGGGGGGAGAAAAGAGAGAGGATTTGTGGGTCATTAATCAATCGACTTGTCCTGATTCAAGACAAAGCACAGCTGACATGAAGGTCCTTAGCTGTCAGAGCTGCTTTACAGCCTACAGTATCGAAGAGAAGACGGAGGTAGAAGGCAAGATGCTGAGGTAAAAGATTGTGAGTTTGACAAAGAGCACTAAAGCTTATTTTACATCTTTGCCTGAAATCAAAATGTATCTAAGTTAAAATGAACAGGGAAAATAAATACCTGCTCCAACACCCAAAACTTCTCTAAAGTCTCCAAATGAAGATTAAGTGAGTGAGTTTTGGGTACCAGTGGGTGAGCAGTGACTAGGCTGTGGAAATGCAGAGCAGATCTGGCAGCAGGGAAGTAAAAAGAAATTCTGTAATATGAAAGAGCTTATGTGTTTTCTATGCATTTCCTATAATCACGAGATCTACTGTACCTCTGCTTGCTGTGAGATTAGCAGTAACTCTTTATTCCCCCTTTCACATTTTTGTAAAGCCACATATAAACAATTATTTACAATAATAATAATAAACACATATCAGTCCCTCCAGGATGTCGTAATATAGCAAAGGCAACAATTTGCACAAATTCAGCCAATCAACATTGTAATTTTGTCCAGTCATTGTGAAGTTTCATCAATCATAGCAGTGAGATACAGGAAATTATTTAGGAATAGAAATTCTCAAATAAAATGTTTATGCGTGGCGTGAAAACTTTCTTCAAAATATCAAGCTGAATGTGTAATGAAATTAGAGATGGAGAGCATGTGTGTGTGAGAGAGAGAGACATCACTGAGTGAGGCAGAGGAGAAGGAGAAAATAGTTACATGATAATAAACTCAAACAGTATCTGTAAAGGGTTGGCTACTGTGGAGTTATTAATGAATTATACAAAAAGAAAACTTTATTTTTCCAAGTTTCACTTGCTCCCAGAATTTCAGTGCACAAAAAAAAAAGAAAAAAAAACTGCAGCATGCATTGCATTTCTTAAGCTGCCGTGAAATCAGGCATTTTAGCCCACAACAATCCCACAAAAAGCCTGAGGGCCTGATATATAATCAGTTTTAACCCTGCTTAAAACGACAGTAAACTGTGTTATAAAAGATTTAATTTAATTGAGTGTTAATATCCTGCTTATAAATGCTAAAAGGGGGCTTTAAAATGTTACCATTTTAGAAAACTCCCCAAGCTCAATTTTTCTTGTGAATATAATTCTTTTGTTTGTTTGTTTTTTACAAATGTGAAGCATACTCTAATCATTTGCTTTAAATCAGCTGATCAAACACTCTCATCATATTTTGGTGGCATGTCAAATATTTGCAGAATATTAATAATTGGAATAAAAACAGCAAAAAGATGTTTATATGGCCCGCTGGTAAACAAAAGCCTACACTGCAGTGAGCTGAGCAGTTTGGCTTAATGCATTAATGACAAAGATGTTTTTTTTTTTTCTTCCTGAGAGATAAACCAGGCTACAGCAGTTTGATCCAGTATGATTGAATCTCTTCATCAGAACATGGAAACTGTACAAAGGCTGAAACACTCCAGTTCGAATGCCCAGACCTGCTGGGACATGCTGCAATCACGCAGTGCTCTTTCAGCTACAGCTACTGTCCAGCACTTCTGATGGTGAGTGGCTGTTAACGTGATGACAACTTGTGCTGAAATTCAACCGTATGATGTTGACTTCTAAGAAGTTTTGCGGGTTTTGGGTTGAAGCTAAACTTTTCCACCTCCTGTCACCATCTGTCTCATGCTTGCTGGATTCTGTTTCACCCTGAAGCAAGGCACTGAACTTCCCGGGGACCAGCGGTGTTTCAAATAAACTTGCCAACTCTGAGGTTTGAGAGAGCCCATCAAGAGTTTAACCAAAGTTGCACAGGAGGTCACCAGTTTGAACCAAGACAAGGGTCTGATATGAAGTGACATGTAAAACTTCATGCAAACCATTACTTGTAATTCTCTGTTAACTTCACAAATTTCCAAGCCTGTGTCTGCAGTATGCAGCTCAGTGGCCTTTTCAGACGCGCTGTAAACTTAAATATATCCTGGGATACACTCTCCTGACAGGTGACAGATGTTTGGACTTTGAAAGAGGAAGAGCTGTCATCATTCTACAAGTCATCCAAAAAGAATTGATTTTTCTTTTGTGCAACACTAGAGCTGGAGCACTTAGAGAAACTTGTTAATTTGCACAGGATCGGTACATAACACTGACACAAAACTTTTGAATGTCATCTGCGTACTATTTGTGTCATTCTCTGTGCATTTTGATGCAGAAAAAATAAGATACAAGACAAGTTGGTGTGGTGCAAACAAGCAGCAATATTTTTTTCTGTGCAGCATACACAGAAAAAAGTGTTTACAATGAAATCTATTATTACTATTACTAACAATAATTTCATCTTATTTTCTTTTCTCTTACTATCTTATTTTCAGTGCTCAGCACAAACAGTGTGGTGTATCCTCACTAGGGAAACTGTATTGAGGGAGATGTATCACTTTGTATATAATATTTATATTTGGATACTGAAGCTCTGTTTCAGTGTCATGCTCTGTTTTGGTGAAACTCTTTTGAAATTCTGCATGCAGAAGATAGTTGATTTACCTAATTGATTTTTTGAAGAGGCTCAGGATTATATGTAATATGCACTTTGAACTAGGCTTTGAACGTTCACTTTCAATCAGCAAAAAAAGGAAAAAAGGAAAACTGAAATTAAACGAGCCACAAAGCAGTACGTTCTTCCTGCTCTTTGACTTGACCCTCTTCATTAACTGAATCCACTGGTTTACCAAAAAAGCTTTCTAATAATAAAGAATGCCTTTTTATTTTTTTCTTAGGCTGAAAGCTAAAGCTTTATTATGTAGCTCAGATGATCTTCAGGGCACAGAAATGGTCGGAGTACTTTCTCTTTCTTTTTTTTTAAATTTTTTATCAGTGTGTTCCTGCGGTGGTTTGGTTTATGTGCTTTACATGTTTTGCCATCTGGAACAGGATTTAAATACTAATGCTAAGACCATGTTTGTTAAGGTTAACTGTGCCAGGGTACACAGCTGTATGGAGCCACTGAAGGCTATGTTATTACCCAGCAGCACTTTGGTTTTGTTTTATTGGTCTGGGTCATCTCTTGTCCATATTGTCTCTATAAACATATCTTTATCTGCATCATGGTCAACGGCCACATGTCCTGAAGTCAGTCATTTGAAGGAAATACAGCTCAACTAAAAAGAAAATATCTCTTTATTATATTTTTGCCACATTAGAGGTAAATCAGTGATTTAACAGTAAAAGCTCTACAACAACAACAACAACAACAAGGACTCCTAAACCTGGTGTTGTTATGATGTAAATGAAGTATTGTCCAGTTCAAAAACACCAACCGGTTCTTTCACTTCTCTGATTTTAATGTTGCTGAAAGAAATGTTGTTTGTTAAATAATTTGCTAAATTTGTTAGATTCTTGCTGAAAGTAAAATTTTTGTAAAGTAAATATGAAGCTGCAGCCAGTTAGCTTTGCTTAGTATAAATACAGGAAACAGGAAAACAGAAAATCCACCTACTGGCACCTTTAAAGCTCAGTAATGAACATCTTGTTTGTTTCATCCAACCTAGTCTCCTATAAATTACATGTATATAAAACAAATTTCTGACAGCAAATACATTTTTGTAGGAAATGTAATTGCAAATGGATTACATGTTCTATAGACATAATGAGCATATGTTGTAATGTTGATGCTGAATATATAAGTCTGATGTTCACAGACATGTTTGTTTTCCACCAAGAAGATCTTCTAGTACTTGTTGCAGTAGCGACTACAGCATTATTACACTTTTTTCTGATTATGTTTCGGAGTTGACAGCACTTGGTTGAGGTGAAGGGAGAATCGTGGCCTGGTTTAATACAGAAACAAAACGAAAACAAATGTTAATTTACATTTAACCAAAACCAAAATCTTTCCTTAACCTTAACCAAACTGGTTTTGTTGCGTAAACCCTAATCATGGAAGGCTCTGTGTCAGTGTGACACTTGTTGCTTCGGCTGCCAGTACAAGCAACAACTGTTTAGTTTATTAAATTTGTCCAGGACCATGAGCAGAAAAACCGTTACAAAGAGAAGAGATGTCTTGAACCAGATTTAGATACAAGCTAATTTCCATCGGCAGGTGTAGATACAAACACTAATACTACTAATGCAGTTAATACAAAGACAATAAATACCAAAATAAAATAAATTCCAATAAATACTGAATTATCTGCACTGAATTTAACAAACAACACATAAATGCTAATTAGTGGGCTTTAGAAGTTCAGACAGAGCCAGGCTCGGTGTTTCCTGTTTTCAGTCCCCTGTTTCTGGTCTTTATGCTAAGGTAACTGGCCATTGGTTCTGTGCTGGCTCTGTGAATTTATAACATTAGCAGACATACAGTACATCATAGACGTACGGTGAACAGCTGAATCTTCACTCCTACAAACACTGTTTTAGTTCATACAGTAACACAGCATTTACGTCTATTGAAATTCAGTCATATTCTCTTTTCCTTTATTTTTACCAGAGTGAGCAGGTAGCATCAGGGTGCTGTAAAGTCTCATGCAAAAGAAGAGGCTCACTCTTATCTTTTGTCACAGCACATTGTGTATCATATATAAGGATGTCTTTTTAGAGGTATAGGATAAAGAGTAAACTGTTCTTGGCAGCTTGCTGTCAGAATCACAAGGCTGTGTCAGAATAAAGAGTCATCGCTGCCATGCCCTATTCAATCTGACAGCAGTGTCAAAGTCTCTACATCTCTGTGTTTGTGCCATCCCAATGAAAATTTTTTGTTGCTAATAGCATTGCAACTATTAGCAACAGTCTCATCACTTATGTACATCAGTGAGGCCATAAATCACAAAGTCCTGTCAGGGTAACCAATGTGTTTTTTTAATGTGTTTTATTGACATGTGCTAAAATGGATCAAGCCAGGATCAGGCCTTGGTATTTATGAAAGGTATGTTGTAACAGAGTCGACTTTATGTGACGTGTTGTAAGAAATGCTGTGGTTTCTTGTGTCACTGAATGACAAACTGGGAATAGACAGGTTTGCTTTAAATGATTATGAAGTAAATGTTGATTGTACAGTGTGATGACTATGGGAAAAAGCCACCATCAATGTTTAGTTTGGTTCCCGACAAGCCTCATTTTCACTACCCAATTCTGTCCGCCAGCGGGTACGAAACCTCCTGAAAGAAAGTGCATCTGCAATTGCGACTTTTGTTTTATCCAGGTAGCAGAAAGGGCAGACAGCAGAACGACCACAGTGACAGTGGAGGAGGCAAAGAAGGTGAAGAGGGACAGTAACAAGGTAAAAAAAACAGGGTAAAAAAAAAAGAGTGAACCTGACATTCACTCCGCTTGAGAGGGTTCAAAACTGACTTTCAGTTGGCGTCAAAGACTGTTTCCATAAAGTGGAACTGGAACTGATTTAAACAAAATATGTTTTGCATATTAATAAGAAGTTAAATAAAGTAAATACCCACATTTTTTAGGCATATGTATGTAACAATATTCAGCCTCATAGTAATAGAGGCAGAAAAAGAAGCAGACATAGAAGCATTGTCAGTAACAGTATTAGCAGGAATAGCCAGAGCATTCTTGTGTTGCATATTGATTATTGCTGAGTGATTCCGTTAAATTATTTCTTTTAACAGATCGATGCAGTGGAATCAACAAACAAACAAACTGATGCATTGATACAACTGAATAAACAGCTCCCTCCCAAAGTCAAAAAATCTGCAGTGATGTTGTTATGAGAAGAAGAATTTGTCTGTTTCTTGCATTGAATAGGTCACTGCTCAATACCCGTCAGTTCTCGGACATTGTGTCATCCATGAATGCACTAATAAGAATTGTTTTCAAACACTTACTATAATCAGCTGTTATCATTCAGCAATACTGCAATTTAAAGCCATGGAGAAATTCATTTACAAATTTGTCCCTGTTTTGTTTGTAGCATGAATGTGCAAGAGAACAAATATGCACATGTGTGAGCACATGGACGCCATCAAGCCAAACCTGCTAAGAAACGTATTAATACACAAACTGACGCAGTGTAGAACAAGACCGATGCAGGTTTCAAAATGAGCTTTGCAAATATTTTATGAAGAGCAGAGAGCTTTCATCATGTTTGTTAGACTTTTCATTTCGGTGAGAGACACTGATTGTTTGTTTACAAATAAACGCCACAGAACATTTATTATTTGGCACACATGGCTTCTACAGTGCTCTCTACTGTTCAGTACACAGTAGTTTAGACCTGCTGGCCACACAAATGGAGGAAGCAGAACAGATGCATAATCAATGACATTAATAATGTTTTACCTCTGTGTGTTAGTATTTTCAGCCTTCCACTTTTCTAACCCTGATACTGCGGATCAAAATGACATATGGATCCTGAAACAACATCACCACCATCTTTGACTGACACTTGTCAATAACAATATCTGAGCAGTGATTGATTGTAGATTGCTCTGCCCTTTAACGCTCTCCTCTCCCCTGAGCCTCAACCAAACTGTATTTTTTGTTCGACTCTTCTGTGAAGTGTGTGTTGTGATTAAGTGATGCCATATCTCAACAACCTTTGAAGCGTCATTTCTTCAGCGAGCAATTTGTTCAAGTGGGTGCAAGTGTCAAGGCGAGCGTGCACTGCAGTGTTAACTACCAGCTGGTGGAGGAAGAGAGAGATGACTGTAAGAGAGTTAAAAAGAGAGAGAGGGGGAGAAATTTACAGAGAGAAAGGGAGAATAATGGGAGTCCTGTACATCCTCAAAGAGACTGACAAGGCTCAATCAATGTTTGTGTGTGTGTGTGCGAAACATGTTCTTATATCCAGGTGGGGACTTTAACCTGAATGCACATTAAGCCATGGTACTTGTGTCACTTAGACTTGGTTTTAGGACTCAGGTTAGAATTAGGTTATGGTTAGGGACTAGATTATCTAGTGTCCCCACAGGGGCAGTGGAATAAGACTATGTGTGTTAAAGCCGGTGCATCTTTTTAACACACACACACACACACACACACACACACACACACACAGACACACACACACACACACACACACACACACACACAC
>JBBMJY010000021.1:4633303-4668138 GCA_037833715.1 Toxotes lorentzi
ACACACGCACGCACACACACACACACACACACACACACACACACACACACACACACACACACACACACACACACAGCCTGTCTCCACAAGTTTTCACCTTATTTTAATCCTGTGTTTTTAAAGCTGGCGTTTTCACTCAGTCTCTCCTCTCTCTGTTTCTCTTGCTGTTGATCATTATTTTTGGGGCGCTACACGATGAGTTGTCATGGCAACAAGAAGAGGGGAATTGACCCTCCTTTCAGGCTCAGGATATTACCATCGCTTTCTCTTTCTGTACACCATTAACACACACATAGTCACACACACACTGCCTCTTTTCCCCTTTCTTGGTTTCTCCATTTTTTCCCTCTTCCCTCGGTTATTTCTCTCCTGGTTTCTTATCTTCCCCTCTTGCTCACACTTCCAGTCCTCTTGACTTAATCATTTTTTTTGTCTTTCTTTGTTTTCCTTTCTCTTGTTCTCTCTCTCTCTCTCTTTATCACTTCTACAGTCACTACTTCTACCGCTTTGTCACCGAGAGGGATATTTTTTTTCTATGAGCTGGTATTCCCCCTCTTTGCCTAAGTTATCTGACTTTTCCAAATAATTCTTATCTGCAGCCTTTTGGCAGAGGAAGTGTGTGTGTGTGTGTGTGTGTGTGTGTGTGTGTGCGTGTGCGTGTGCGTGTGAGTGTGCGTGTGCGTGTGCGTGTGTGTGTGTGTGTGTGCGTGTGAGTGTGCGTGTGCGTGTGAGTGTGAGTGTGCGTGTGCGTGTGCGTGCGTGTGAGTGTGCGTGTGAGTGTGAGTGTGTGTGTGTGTGTGTGTGTGTGTGTGTGCGTGTGCGTGTGAGTGTGAGTGTGCGTGTGCGTGTGCGTGTGAGTGTGCGTGTGAGTGTGAGTGTGAGTGTGGCTGCCACTGAGCTGTTTCATCTGATAGATGAGGAACAGGAGTGATTCTCACTGAGCTGTCAGCTCTTGTCCTTTCTCCCTATCCATCATCACAGCCCACCTGGAACATACATATTCTCTCTCTCTCTCTCTCTCTCACACACACACACACACACACACACAAACACATATAATAATTTAGCATCCCACTTAGCAATCCCTCGAGAAACACTGATTTAAAAAACAGTAACAGCAGTGTCTTACTTTACCACCAATCAGCTTCCTCAGCTGTTAGCCCGGGGCAGCAGGACCTTCCTATTGGCCAGCGCCTGCTCTGCAAAAGTGTCCTCGAGCAAGACACTGGATTAATGTATCAAACCACTGTCGACTGCTCTGATTCTCACTGGCAATAACACACAAGGCTGCTTAGTATCTGTGATTAACACAACACCTTCAGATTAAGTGAAGCCCCAGCATTTGGCAACAACAATGCCAGGAATTAGCCAAACATCAGGAGACAAGCTCCATCTGAGACTCTAGTACAGATGTCCACTTCAAAAGTCACTCAACGAGCCGGCCACACTCATTCTGGATCAGAGGTGAACCCTGACACCAGGTACCATGACAGCAGTATAAGATCATTATGCCACTGCTCTGCACACTGGGTCATCAACTCTATTAGAAGAGTGAACACAGTGTCAGGACTAAGTGTATTGACTGTAGAGGCTCTGCTCTTCATTCAGTCTAAACCTGGGTGATGGGTTGAAGGTCATGTGAAACCTTGGTTAATATTTCTAAAATAAAAATGTTTCTGACTGTGAGGTAAACTTGAAATTATGAATATTTGGTAATAAAAAATAAATAAAAAGGGCAATTGCTTTTCTTGGCTCATGGTTTTACTGTGCTTGCAAGAAGAGAACATAGTTTGCACCTGTCCTGCTTTTGTAGGTCACAAGCTTTAATGATTCAGAGACCTTGAACCACTGTGTACCTCTGAAAGTACGCTTAGAGTTAAATTCATAATCCAAAATCAGCAATACTGTTCTACAGCCACAGCCACTTAATCTAATTGCCATAAAGGCACCACAGGCTTTTTTCACTTCAGTACAATATGTAAATTTGCCTGAATGAACTTACTGTATCACAAAGATACTGTATCACCATGAAAATGTCTTTTCCTTTTACATTTTTTTAAAATCAGTTGCATATTGTTGCACAGTACTAGTTTTTTATGTACTTTTTTGTCTTTATTAGCACACAGCACAAGTGGAGATGGTGGGGAATGAAGGAACAGAGAGAAGGGGAAGAAACATGACAAAGGTCTTCAGCTGGACTCGAACCTGAGTCGTTGCGATTTCATGATCAGTTTCAGCCCTAGGTCACCAGGATGGCCTTTGTTCTCCACTTTTGAAAGCTCTTCTCTTTGGTGCACTGAAGAATTCTCCCAACACCCATGAATTAAACGTTACCTGCTGAAATCAGATGCAAAATACTAATAATAATGTAACTGTGACAAAACGATCAAACTAAACTAGGTTGGATAACCCCTGAAGAAAGTTCATCTGAAGCAAACTTCAGGCCTCTGGAAGTGGGTTTTCTCAGAGAACTTAAATGAATAAAATGGAAATCAATCTAAAAACCTGTCAGTCATGGTCAGCAGTAATGTCAGTGCAGGAGGAATGCTGCTATACATTTTGTGTTCTCTGACAACAACTCTACACCAACACTGACAATAAATAAAATCTCTGTCATGTTTTAGTGCACCTGTCTGGTGCTGAGACCCTTGAATTTTTCCCACAGTACAAAGCAGTAAATCAATTTGCAGTTAATGAGCTACAGTGAAACGTGCTCAACCATCACTGTGGGTCTTTTAAATCCAACAACATTTAAATATCTAGGAAGATGAACAGTTTTCAATTCATCCACAGTGTGCGATGTGTCTACACTGAACAAGCTGCTTTGTGAGGAGCTAAAGCATCACTGTGCTCCTCATTTTTAATAAAAACAAAGATGTGGGTCATAATTTGTCTTAATGAGAAGGATATGATCCTCTCTCCATTTCCTCAGTGACAGACAGTTCCCTGGTGTAAACAATATGCTGTCTGTCTGGATAAAGAGATGAGCCACAGTAAATGATCATCAGTCACTCTTATCTATTTTCTGTCTCAGCGGAGAGTGGAATGATATGTAATCATCATCAGTCTGCTGGCTGAACATGATAATGTTATTATTAGAGGAGTGTGACTGCACCCAGCACAATGGGTGTAACTGTGTGGAGAAGCAGTGCGTGTGGTTTATAAACATGTGGGTCAATCCTAATGATGCGTAATCCTAGGTGATGGCAGATAATAGCGGCATGTCAGCGCACTAGTGAGGATGATGCATTCAGGTGCCTGCCTCTGCTGCATATCCTCCCATCTGAAACCCACTGGCAGCCTCTCCTGCTTCAATCAGACCTTCGGGGAGCCCTCATTTGCACAAATGGTGTTTTATGGTTCCTGTTCCAGCCAGATATGCTACTTCACCAGCCAGTAATTCACTACCATCGCCCACAATGGTGCTTTTTTAATACAGCGTGATGATGTTTAATGGCAGACAATAGAATGTCAGCAAGCTAAACGAGGTCATTTCTGTCATGTCGGCCCTCTTTGTTGTTAATGTTATCACAGGGCGCCCTGGTGGCTGAGCAGATTAACGAGCTTACCAGGGAAGATGTTTGTTTTGTGTTAACGCATGGACAGATTTGTTCTCGTTACAAGCATATAATTTCTTTTATTTCACCCGAAGCTCTTCAGATGTGAGCACAGAGGTGCTAGGATTTACAGCCTCTAAATATAAGGGAATCATTTCCACTGACAATAAGGGGAAAACTGCCAAATTTGACAATTTCAGTTTGATTTCAGCTGACCTCAAATAGATGTTTTTTTTATTCATTTATTTTTTGTTTATTGTGTATTTACATATGAATGCTTCGCAGACTTTCTCCACCTACTGTCAATTCTCTGACTAATTGTGACCATGAAATGAGGTGCTGAGAAAAATACTCAACTCTTTTGCACAATGTTTTTTACCTTTAAAGTAACGAGAGCGTTAGCATTCAGTTGCTTATTTACACACACAGCAGTTGTGGAGCAACATTATCATTCATTTGGAGTTTACTTGATGAATGTAAGTCCCATATTCACTCTCTTTTAGCTCTGTTTTTAGTCTGAGTCTGTCTGCTGTTTGGCTCTGAGCAGATAGTGTATGTTTTTCAGAGCTTTTTTTCTGAAAGCAGCTACCTGCTGTGGCCATAATCTATGCTATGAGAGCTGTAAGAGGGAATCACGACAGTATAGTTGTGGGCTGCACAGATAAACAGTGAAACAATGAGCACTGTCATATTGCTTTCACATTGTCATTTCATAAATTGTTATTATGATTTAATGGAACTGAGTTAAGTAACAAAAATAAAGAAATGAGTAATTTAACTAATCCCTTTCCCTGATGAGTAATTAGGTAAGTTATGTAAAGTAACTGATTACATTTTCAAGTAACCTCTCCACTGTCTGAGTGATTATAATCAAGAATAAATGGCAAAAATTGGAAAAACATCAAGTGCCTCAATCACTCCCATAATGTAGTTTAAGTTGTTGCTGTAAGTACAGACAAATTTAATTGCTTTCTGAGCCAATCCCACCAAAGCTCAGACCCTCACATTCATCAGGCAGCTCCATTCACAACAGCACCAGCCTCCTCATTACTGGCTGCAGCTTGTTAGCTCAGCAGTCTAGGCCTAGGTTACAGTCAGAAGGTTTCAGATGAGACACTTCACCAGAATCTACGCAGATGTTTGGGACGACACAAAGCGCTACGCTTACTCCAAACAGTTTAGTTTACAAAGAGTTTGACATGGCCAATTCTTGTTGTGATGGAACAAGCCGATTTATGATTAACAGAGCTGCAGACACGTCAGACAGGCAGGAGAATGGAGAGGGGAGGGAACGAGAGGTTCAGGGTGTTCAACTGACTGTGAGCAAAAACAGAGAGAAAACAAGAGGAGAACTCACAGAACACGTTAAAATAGCAGAGAATGAGAATGAGTTAGTTTCCCAAATCTTCAGCCTTCACTAACGCTTTCTGTCCTCCCTATCGCTACCAACTAGGGTTGGCTAAGGTCTACTGAAATAACATTTGACAATGTCTAAAGTGAAGCATTGTGTTGGATGATGACATTGAGGGGTGGGCGTTCATTTTTTTTTCCTTTTTTTTGTAACAGGTATAGCAGAGAATGGAGGTCACTGTGTAGGTAAATTTTAATCCTCAATTTTGCAATTCAAATAAAGATTTACTGTGGTGGGCACAAACCAGGTAGTTTTAAAAAATAATTTTTATGTTTGTGTCTAACTTAAAACGTTCTTTCACTGGGCGGTAAACAGCGTCATTAAATAAACTGTTTTTCCTTAGTAAGTCCGGTGCAAGGAGCTATTAAACCCATCCTTCATTTTTGCCCTGTCTGGCCGACACTACTTAAAATACATATTCATCATTTCTACAGCTCAACGTGATCCCTGGGAAAATCCATACAAATAAAGTGCTTCCAGTGTCTCTGCTTATAGCAGAGACACTGGAATCGTAGTGTGTATGTGTGCTAAGGTCCGCCCTGCTGTCGATGGTGATGATCACGATGCTGCACTCAACATCGTGATGACAACCGTCTGAAATGGACGACGGCATCACCCCTAACTATCCTCTCCCTCCTTCTTCACACAGAACTACCAATAAAAAAAAACTACTTTTTTTATTTCCAAAGGGGATTAAAATGTTTCAATTATGTTTCTATCCCATCCTCCTCTCCTCCCCTCCTCTCTCTCTGCATCCTCATAAAAGACAAGATAAGGGAAGACGAGAGCAGGAGAAAGGTAAAAGTTTGCCTTTATTCGCTTTCAGGCAGCGAGCAAAGCAGAAGGGCTGAGGGAGGATGAGTGGCTTTGAGGCAGGCAGTTAACAAGACACAAACACACACACACACACACAACAGTGTGGGTGACACTTAAGCCTCTGTGATAGCCTTCAATAAATCTTACAGCTTGACAGACACACAGTCTTTAAATAAAAGGAATAATGTAACTTTACATTGACAGTTACTTTTCTATAAGAATTTCTACTGTGAAATATGTTAAACTCAAACTGGATAGCAGCAGTGCTTCAGCACACTCACCTGACCCCCACTGCAGTTCTAGGTATCACTTTCTTCATACCAGTTTGGAGTATGCTTTTGTCAGCCCCACCTTCTGGTGCCAATCCAACATTTGTTAAACGAGAGAGTGTCAGTAAGGAGCATCAGATACACTTCTGTGTATACAGTGCCACCTCTGCACTATTCAAAGCCTTCCCACACAGGGACACCAATAACACTCTGTTATAGCCTCTGGTCAGCAAATCAACAACGGACGATGAAGCGTGTACCATATGTTTTCAGAGCTGAATATATATGAGCTGTTATCTGTGAGCTGAAAAGGAATTTCTGGCCTTTTAACCTGGCAAGATTTTTGTCGTTTCATCTTGGCAGCAGTGTGATTTAAACAGAAGATACAGGGACAGGGTACTGTGTTGGGATAGCCAATATGCTGATTTCTTGTCTCATCAGGAATACAATGGGCCAGTCATCACTGCTAACACAAAACCTCACTCAAAGACCGACCTCTTGTGTTGAAAAACAAACACCTTAGCAAACTGATGCCAGCTCCACACATGGAGGACCCCGTCTGGGATTTAATCCTCGGCCGTTCTTGCTGTGAGGCGCTGCAAACCACTGAGCTACGCTGCAATTACAGTTTTGAAAACAATTTCTCTCTGAAAGGCTGAATGAAAGCGTGAGCTGCAGAACAGTTCTCCTGGTGACGCGATGTGGGTGTATGTCTGTAGGTAACACATGTTGTACTAGATGCCAGCTGCGAGGTGAATATTAAATATAACTCAACAGTAAATCAGTGAAGTGTGTCGGTAATATGGGAGCAGCTGTGATGTGAGGGTAAAAGCATCGCTGCAGCTGTGGAGGGAGGCAAATATCGAGTAAAAACTAAAATCACATTAAGATCAGAAGCGACACTGTTTTACCAAATCGAGAGCAGTTATTACAGTGAAGAGCAGAGTCATTAGGGTCACACGGTTCAGTCAGCACCATGTACTGAAAAACGACTGGGAAATAACTGAGAAGTGCTGCCAACATATGAATCACCTCTTTAGTTACTTATAGCTGCAAGGCAGCTTTCTGGGCTGCAACTATCATCATCATCATCATCATCATCATCATCATCAATTAATCATAGAAAATAGTTTCTCAGTGCCCATGCTGACATCTTAAGGTTACTCATTTATTCTGGCCAGAATTTCAAACCCCAAACCCACTGAGTCTACTATCATATGCAAATAGAAAAAGCAGAAGTCCACATATTTGTAAGCAGCTGACAAATGTTTGGCATTTTTCTTAAACAAGATGAAGAGACGTGAGCTAAATACTAACATGGTGACAGTGCTAACACACTGTTTACCAGGTATAATGTTCACCATGTTCACTATCTCGGTTTAGCATGTTACCATGGTAACATTACAATTCATCCTGAGGTCAAATTTCATGGCAATCCATCCACTAGATGTTGAGACATTTCACAGACAAATGTGAACTTCACAGTAACATTGGAAGAAGAGTCAGAGTCAGAGGGCTTCATCCTCTGGGGATCATGAACATTTCAGTTTTGACCAAAGAGACAAACCTATCCACACTGCCATCCCCAGAGCCACACTGCATTTCTAGTAATATTTCTAGTAAATATTACACACCATTAATCAATTAGTAAAACAGGTGGCAATTGATGGTTGATCTATGTATTTTCTTGATCAATGAATGGATTAACTGACATTCAGCTGAAAATGAAAAAAACAAACAAAAAAAAAAATTTTCACTGTGCTCAAATTGTCCTCAGGTTGCGGGTGTCCCCTGAGCGCAGATTAGGAACTGAAGTCCTCAACGAAGAGCTGAAAGTCCTCTGCAGAAAAAAAATTTGGGGGGAGGGGGCTTAACTGTGGTGTCATGGAAACAGCAGCCCATAAGGCCTCATGGGAGGAGAACAGAGGGATGCTGTAACCAGGGGCAACTGAGTTGGAAGTAGGGTTAATGTATCTTTGATCTGTGCAGTGGTAACCCGAAACCTCATTTTCACCTTTATGAGCAGTGGTTAAGATGAAATATGACTAGGCTCTTCCATTCATTAGCTGGTGAATTTGAATCTAAACACATGGGCACCATAAGTCTTGGACTCTCAGTGATGAACATACAGTACAGTCAGCAAGTTCAGTTCACAGCAGCTCTGGAGGCTTATCAGTCTCACATAACAGTGCAGATAACACAAAGCAAAGTTTGGAAAGCACAAATAAATGCAGTCACTGTTTGAGTCAGCTTCTGTTTGATTTCCTAAGAGACCTTTAAGCAGAGTTATTATGCACATGACACACCCGACAAGGCCACGGTGTTCATTATGTGGCATGTAAATGTCATGTCTTAAGTGCCCCTGGTGCTTTCAGGCTCATAAACAGCAGACTCCCACTCTTCTGATAATACACACAGACGGTGTGCACAGATACTAATCAGAGTACACACAACCTCGCCTGAGTGGCAGCTCCCAACCGTTGCTCATTAAGAGAGAAAAAGTCAGGAATTGGCAGCCGCTGCTTGATTCTCTCCCAATATGGAGCTCACAGAAGAACAAACACCGAGCAGCTTTGTTTCTGATCATCAGCACTGCCAAAAATCTACGGTAGCTGTGTTCACCATGGAAACCCCAACACTTTTTGAGGCTGAGGCGTCTCCCTTTGCAAGTGGTGTGGCAGGGTCTTCCACTGCTACTAATGGTGCAGTCCAGCAGTCCAGTATGATTCATGGCAAAGATAATGGATGCTCGTTCCAAACATGTTCTGACTCACCTGTACTGGCATGCCATTTCTTTCTCTGACAAAATCCACATGATATGACACTGAACACAGAGATCCAAACATTCACACCTCAGACTTTTGTTCCAGTGTAGTTTTTGTTGTGTACTGATAAACGGACTGAACTTCCACTTTGTTTGGGCTCCGATCTCAGAAATCAATTTTTTTGCATTCTACTGCATCTGTATTGTACACCTATGGTGAACTTGGATACAGAGTGGGATCCAAAAGAACACATGATCTGCCATAATGAGAGCAGAACTGGTTTGATCATTTAGCTAATTGGAAAGATGTAAAAGAATGAAAACATGATTACAGGGGTTTTGCGTAATTTTAGTTAATGTGGGTGTGCTTTACCAGATACAGTGATGAAACTATTACAGAACACTGCTGTTTAACTTCTCTGAGTAGGAGTCTGTGCTAAGCACATTCATTCTTAGTACCATTAAATTCCTCTATACAAAGGAACAAAGGCGTCAGAATGTGCTACTTTTTTCAGGCTTCTGATTGGCCAGCATGGCTTGGTTTGGCATGTTTTTGACACATGATTTAGTATTATTATTTTTTTTATTAAGCCTATACTTTAAGAACAAAGCAGGAACGACCCTTATTCCAAACAGGTTCAAACACTGTCAGACTTATCTGAACTTATTTGTTTAAAAAAAAAAATGGAAATGTGGCCAATGATTCAGAGGTCCTGAACCAGACCTGCTAACCCAGAACCTGTGTTGCCCTCTCATCACAACCTTTCATGTGATATTGTTCACTTATGGTCATTTTGTGCTACAAGACACTGAAAACTTTTTGCCATGAATAACACTTTTATCAGCACTGGGTGGATGGCTGCTTTGACTCTCCACACACTGTCAGCTCCTTTTCAATTATCCGATTAATATGTCACGATACACTTTACTCAGTGCCTCCAAAAACTACATTTTTCCCTGTGTACATATACGCACCCACATAGACACTGGGTGTAATCTGTTCGGGACACAATGCAGCTCTTATCTCATCACTGTTTGTTTGTTCAGATTCTCAAAGGCATCTTTGTGTGTGTGTGTTAAAGAGAGAGAGGGGGAGAGTGGCTGTAAAGGTCACAGCAGTGAATCGATGATTGCCTCTCCCACCTTGGGCACTTAAGTAGAGAATCTGGTTGGACTGATTAAAGGCTTTGCTTTGTTCCTGATGACTTGTTTAGACTCATAATTTCCATGGCCTTTGGTTTCAATCTTTTCCTTTCTCATAACATCAATCAATAGTCCGAGGGACGCTGAACACCTGTGTGCAGGTTTACAAAAAGTGGTTGTGAAGGTTGAAAACAGCCAGTGAAAAAGGTTAATCTGATGATACAAATGTGTATTTTCCTCTTACGGTTTCAAACTGTATAGTCAATGATAGATGAGTGAGGTCCAAAACACAGACCTGTTGGTGTAGTGTGTCCTTCCTTTCCTCAGTTACATCTCTCTGTCACACACTGTGAACTCTATCTGCTTCGGGAAGGAGATGAGGAGATGAAGGCTACAACAGACAGGATTACACAGGCATGTGAGGGGATCTGGAGGTTACACTAACTGAAAGAAGAGTGGTATGATAGTGAAAGACAAATGTTCAGGTAGAGACAGCTGGTAGAGACTGAAGGGGAGCTCGAGGGGCTGGTTGGAAAGCAAAGGATAGAAAGAGAAAATGGGAGGGATGGAGGGCTGAGGGTGCCAAACTCCCCTCATCTCATCCCAGCTCAGCTCAGCTTTGTTTCAAACAGTGATGCCAAATGTGGGTCGTCAAGGGAGTTCTGCCACGCGAGCACCAAGGCCCAGTTTAAAAAGCCTTGGTGCAGCTCGCACTGCAAAGAGGGGAAGGGAGAGGGGGAGGGAGGGAGAGAGAGAGCAATGAAGGTGGATGGAACAGAAAAGGGAGCAAAGAAAAGAAAGAAGGAAGGAGAGAAAGGGCATTTGATTGAAAAGAAAATTGACTGAAGGACTTTCTTGGGCCGACAAAGAATGAAAGCAAATGAAAAGTATCAATAGTTCTCTAGGATTCTTCTTGCCTACAGTAATTCTCAAGAAAAACTATTGAATAATGAAATATCTGTGGTACACATTAAAAGGAAGCAACAGTTCATATGTTTTCAATCTTTTCAAATCAAAAACTGAGGCAGGGCGAGATAAAAGACTTCTATTATATTCTACTCTTACAGGACATCAGAGTGATTTCCAAACGCTGCGCCCAAATCCAGCCATCCTCCGCTCTTCTATCCTCAAAAAAACACATTTATAAAATTACAATTCTGTAGCTAAAGCTCTGTGCTCCTGCAGTTTTGAAACGTACAAAATTGTAAGCGAATGAACCTTAAAGAGGGGGGGATTGATCCTGACCCAGCAGAGGGCAGAAAGCGTCAGGTGAGGAAAACGTCTTCAAAGGGCGTCTTAACTCTCAGCCTTTGATCCAAATCCAGGCGACCAAGACGGTGAACAAAGAGACTTCAATCCCCCTCTGGTCTCCTCCCCCCCTCGCTCTTTCTTCTGCAGGCCACCAAAGGATCCTGCACAGAATCCTTTTTACTTTTCACTTTGCTGTTTCCTTCACATCAGCCCTGCACCATAACGTTAACTCATTCAGAACTCTTGCTGCGGGGTTCTGTTAATGAAAATTATAGGAGCCATGTTGGACTGTACACTGCTACCTTCCTGGTCAAGTTATTTTATTGTGTTGCTGTAAATGTATCATGACTCTTATATTTATCCTATATTTGTATGATAAGTTTGTTTTCCAGTTATATGACAGTGAACAAATTTTTCCAGAGAAAAAAAGAAAAAGATTAATCAAGAAAATAATTTGACAATAACATTTCTTTCCACTCACATGGAGTGGAGACTGGCGACTAGTTTGAGCATCGTATTTTTTTCAATTCACAATCAGTCTTAGAAGAATATGGTAAAGACCATTCATCATTCATTTATAACCTTCATCATTTAATCCTGCACAATGTCCCCCAACCGCCTCACATAGCAGATGCTAGCCAGGTGGCTGTGCACAGAGAAGCCTTTAGTCCTTTCAGTGACTACAGTAAACACAACTCAGACTGGTGTGTGGCCAAAAATGAGATGTGAAAGAGTGAAATAAGGTGTTCTAAAGTAAGATTTACATAAGTGATGTAAATCTTACTTTATGGGAAACACTGCATGGGAAACACTGGGAAGCACAACTCTGGTATTCTTCTGATAAAAGATACTGATAAGTTCCCATCCCACAGTATTAAGAATCCACTCTCCATGCTGTGCATTTGGGGTCAGTATGATTGGTGCCTGCATTCGTCCCTATTTCCGAGTAGATTTCTCCCTTTCATTAGTAAGGCTTAATAGTTGAATAGTTTAGTTGGCAGGCTCAAGTAAATGTTGGTAAATGTTAATTACATCCCTGATTAGAGTCACCTCTGTTTACATGTTGGGTAAATATCCCATTCATTCATGTAAATGAAAAAAACAGAAACCCTCTCTAACTTGCCTTAGAAATGAATCAAAGAATGTTCCTTCTCTACAAATATTAGCTGATGCACATCATCCAATACAAAAAAATATATACTCTCCATTTCTCTCTCGCTATGTCTCAATTTCTGGTGTTTTTACTAAGACAGACTGTTTGCATTATTTACTCATGTAGGCCCTGTTGGTGCAGCCACCACATGGTTTTGTCTGTATGATTTGCTTGTCTAAAAATATAAATGATTTCTGTTACAGTAGCATGTTTAGCTGTATACAGAAATCTAGTTCAGGACTGCTACATTGACTGCTGGACTGTGAAGCTGTCTTGCCTTAAGTATATTTATTTTTATAATGTACATGTACATGTACTTTGTAATTTTATTTTATTTAATATAAAATCAATATTAATATGTATGTATTGTACCGAATTGTTCTAAATGAAGTTCAAAGCCAAAAACCGATAATAATGTCCATCTAGTTGGCCAATGTTGACAATGTAATAACTCAAAGAGCTGGAGCACTGTACATTTAAATGTAAGAAGTGGTTCACTCCCCTGCTACACAAATTTATCCCAAATGAAGTGTCCCAAATACTGCCACTGTTGCATATGAGACACATGCTGCAAGTTTTAAAGGAGCAATGTGTAAGTAATTTAGTTTAAAACACTCAAAATTAACTAAGATCATTAACAGAATGTGAAGAAGTAACAGTTCTCACATTAGAAGACAACTTTCTGTCGTCCCTGACTCCTCTGCAATCATTCCTTTTTAATGCCAATATGTCCAGTCACACTATGGTGTCCTCGTGCTGTACTCCTATTTTATCAGATGGGTTTATGAGGATAATATGGAGATTTGTCTGACATCTGACTGCAGCAGTGCAGTTTGGTTAACAGACAGCATGAGTTCAGTTATCCAGCAACAAAGAGAAAAATAAGAAGAGATTTAGTCATTTTCCTGATCAGGTATTTCACTTTGAACATAAATCTTGGACTTGTGTAATGTTCACAAATGTAAACAGCATTTTCAGATCTAACTAGCTTAGTGTGGGCTTAGTCTTACTCCCAGGTTTTAGGAGTTAAAATGAGATAACTCTTGCAATGAGGAGGGGGCAGGATTTTAGTGGGCAGCTGACAATAACAACAACATACTTGAACATTTCTGCAATTTACACTTTACAGCTGTTACTTTAATGTAGGGAAAACAGTGTATTGGTTTTTCCGAGAAACAAGCAGAATTGTGAGAGTATAACCATACTACACCACACAGAAATATTTTATTACAAACACTTTCCTCTGTGTCTTTCTTTCCTTTCCTGTCTTTCAGACAGAACGTCCCCTTTCTCTTCTCTCCTCTGTCTCCCTCAGCGTGCAGCACTCTGGGGCTTGTTAGCAGCAGTGTCAGTGATTAAAGACTGCAGGTAATTAGATACACATGACACCATTCTGACTGACTGATCTGTCTGACGAGCTGCAGCATCTACCAGCAGACGAGCTGAATGTTTTACTGTTCACAGTCAAGCCCTTCACACCAATGCTACCAGATGGAGACTTAATGTACATGAATAACTGATAAGTGGGATCATTTGAGTGCTCTTCACGACATCTGAGTCTATGCTGTTCTTTCAAATCCAAATGTCTCACCACGGACCTTAAATATTCTGCAGGATTGTTTAGGTATGGCACTAAAGCAAATATGTAACCACAGTTACTGTGTTTTTAGACCTTAAGAAATCAAGGCAGTCAGTGATTTTGCAGAATTGTCACTGATGATCTTTTGTCACTTATGGACCATTTCTCTGTGGTCCTCAATTTATCCAAAAACTGATGACAACATGCACAATATGTGTGACAGCAGGTAGTGCATGTCACTGTCATGTGAAAATCATGTATCTCCAAATCTGGTCATTTTGAAGGAAACTAGAGCTTAAGTGTTTCTTTATGGGTTGAGTTTAGCACATGAAAAGCTTCTATTGATCAAAACGTGTCTTTCCTGTAAAACCAAACAGTTCAATATGGAGCTAGGATGGTTTACTCTGTTTGAGGTTGACATCTGACTGTAAGATTAAAGTTGTTTCAGTATGTTTTTTGGTGAATAAATACTATTACTGCTATTTGTGTTATGAATTATACATTGGCTACAGCTGATATGATTGAGTATCAGGGTTAGTTTGACTCATACTTCTATCCTGGTTTCAGTCAGTGTGTTCTGTGGTTTCTGTCTATTTCCTGGGTCACTAGTTTAGGCTCTGAGTGGCAGATGAACTAAGCTAACACTAACAGAACACAAACTGAGGAACCAGCTGGTTGATAAGAAGTCCGTCTGTCTGAAAACCTACACCCAGTCAGACATGACTGATGGCTGGAGGCTGAGTTTATGGCTGCTTGGCTCACTGGAGGACTCCCAATTGTACCATGTGTTACATGTGTTAAATGTGAAATTTGAAATGAAATTTCACTTTATGCCAATACTTTGTCATAAAGTTTGGTAAATATGCTTATTTTTTCATCAAATTTTCTGCCAATACTACTCTCATATCTGTCCATTAAACACAAGGCTACAACTAGGAGCTGTTTAGCTTAGCCTATCATAAAGCTGGGAAATGGGGAAACAGCTGACCTGTCCAAACAACAAAAAATGCTAGTGGGTTCCCTCTGTTTTCATGATGAGCTATGCTAATTCGCTACAGACACTATATGAGAGTGGTACTGATCTTATACACCAACTCCCATAAGCGATGACTGGGTGAAGGGGTTACAGCCATGCTGTGGAAGTTTATGGACAGTAGAGGTTACAGATAAAATGCTGAAAGAATGAATATAGAGGAGAGCACAAATAAAATGCTCAATAACTTTGTTAAAATCACAGAGGTGTTCAACTTATGAGCCAGTGCTGTAGTGGTGGTATATTGTCTTGAAATCCCAAGGACCACACACTTGGTTTTTCCCACAGAGAAAGACATGAAGTCACGACTGTGGCTCTCTATATCTTCATATTTATAATGTACAGACATGAGAGCGGTATCATGCTTCTCATCCAGTTCTTTCCAAGAAAGCAAATAAGCATTTCCTTAAATATCAACCTCTACCGTTGTATTTCAAAAGTGATGACCTTAAAAACTTCTACCACAGGTTTGGGAAAGAGACAGTTAACAGAGATGTCTCCAGCCTCTTTTTAAGACCTGTGCACCATGAATCAGCTGGCTCCTGTTGAATAAACCATGAACTAAATGCTCCAGTAGAGGCCCATCATACTATCTGTCTGCACCACCTCCTCTCTCACTCCTGTCTCTCCCTTATGTCTGCCACTTGTCAGTTTGTCTTTCTCCACTGATTTATGTCATGCTTTTCTCTCTGTCTCATTCTTTCTATAGACAGCGATGTAGTGAGCTCTCTCTTCATCCAGATCTTTATCCGTATCCTCCTCCTTCACCTCATATATTTATATTACTGCTCCTTTGACACCCACTTTGACTCCGTTATGCTCTTTGGTCTCTCTCTCTCTTTAATTTGTCTTGTTTTAAACTGCTCTCCTCTTCCTTCATTCTATTTTGGCCTGTTTGATCATTACTTATCATTAATTTCCCTGCAGCCTTGTCAACATTTGCCACATTACTTCTATCTGTGTCATTCATCTCTGTCCTCCTGCAATGGCATCACTAATCTCTGAGTAACTACAGTTAGCCTCACGATGAAGGAAATATCTCATGAGCAACCAAGAAGAAAACAGATGAACCTGAGAGATGAGCTGAAAAGTTAAACACTGAGGAATTTCATGTTGGAACTTAATCCCCTTTGGCACAAACTTTCCGTAGCTTGTGGTACTAGACAGACTGGTGACACAGTGACCTCTCACAGGGCTAGCTGGTGAACTACTGTAGCTGACAAGCTAGCAGCTAAACACACCCATGATTCACCCACGCAGGTGTTTTCACTTACATTGCCTCATTAGACCTCTGCTGGGCTGTTTCCAAAATCTCCCCTTCATTCACTCATTCACTACTTCCTGTTTATATTTCTATTTAATAGTTATTCTGAGCAGTAAATTCTGATTTTGGACACTTGCTCATCACTGTCATTTTACATCATCACTATCAGGTGAAAAGTCAATTGAAAGTCAACTGTAATTTTTGTTTGTCGACTGTCAGTGAAAAGTAGTGTATAGCCTATAACATGGAAATGACTTTTTTCAGTTGCATTTAAGTTTTAAGGGCACTCCATACATTTGAATGAATGGGAAACTGAATGGAAGCAGAGCCATTTCTTAATGTTATCGCTAACTCAGGAAAAGGCTAGTGGGCGTTATCGATCATTTGGTTTTATGTGTATGTACATATCAATTGTTTATTTATTGGGGGGAAATGTGGGAAACTTTTTTTTATTAGCAAAAGTTCAGTATTTTATACAGTTTGTATACATTAGCATAGCTCAACATCTTAAATTACAAGCATTAAACCAAACATCCAGTCAGGGATTCTTTGAAGATTTTGATTATTTTCTTATAATTTAACAGATAAACTGGAGGTATTCTTTGCAGGCACAAGTGTGTTCATGCAAGAAGAAAATCTGTTTGAACACATGTATTCATGTTACAAATGAATGGTCTCACTTGTTTTTTTAAGCTGAACTATTGTGGCTAAGGATTCAGGATTGAATGCACTTGGAGTTCATTTTTGTAAGTGTAACTGAAAGCGCTCATTCAGTCAGCACTTACAGAAAATATGCAATTAAAGTAACACCCTGAGTGGTTATTGCATAACATTTCCATTTTACTTGCAAAGATTAAGTTTTAAACTGCAGCTGCTCGGTAGACTGTGGCACATTAGAGGTGCTGCTGGAAGTGGAAAGAGTAAACTAAGAGCCATCAAATGATGCAACAATTTCAGAGAATTATTTGCTGCTGAAACACTCCACCAGCTGCGTTACAGCAGCTTCGAGTCAGCTGTGATAATCACAAAAAAAAAAACACACTCAGAATGTCCGTGCATACATATAGATGCAGGCATAGTGGTACACTTATGCTTATATCATATCAGGTGGATGCATAATGCACATGCACTAATGCACACACACACACACACACACACACACACACATACACACGTTCCCTGGTTTGCTGTTTCAGCAGCTTGGGGGCAGGAAAGCCGGCCCTGAAATCTGTGCTCTGAATGTAAAGACAGACCTCAGCCAATTAAACCTCAATTACTGCCCCCTTGTCAGATACACAATACTCTCTCTTATTCCCTCGCTCCTCTTCCTCTTCACCCTTCTCCTCTTTCTCTTCCTCTCTGTTCCTTTGCCTCCTCTCCCTTTCAGACTCTGCCACCTCCTGCCTTTCCTTCTGTCAATCTGTTCCCTCCCTGCACCTTCTTTTCTTTTTAACAATTCTCTCCTCTTCCCCCGTTAGCATCTCCCTTCTCTCTCTCACTCACTCATTAAAACAGTTCCCTGGTCTTTTCCCAGGAGAGAGGAGGATAAAAATAGCTCTTCTTCAGCTTGTGCGCTCCGGTTCCTTCTTCCCTCCTTGTGTTCCATACATCAAATAACTACGTTTCTCCATAGTAGCCATTGTTTCCTCCTCTTCCCTCCTTGTTCCTCACTCACTCTCACTCTCTTTCTCTTTTCTCTTGCTCTGTAGCCCCTCTACCAACAACACTTTAAAGGCAGTTTGCAGCTGTGTGTTTCTAACAGCAATGGAGTTGTTGAAACACTGCAAGAGAGTGTTATCATAAAGTTGCATACACTCCTACAGCTTGTCTGTGATTGAGAAAGAGCCACGGTATGGTTGGTACAACCGGTCTTTGCTCAGGATGAGCTGAGCACGCAGTGAAAATGTACATTTTGTATCTGAGTTGTAGGTAATTAGGTAGTGTGAGTAGTTAAAATGTGGACAGCTGATGCCACAGTCTGTTGTAAAGGCACAATCACGTCTCAGAATAAACTCAGGCCAGATAAGACTGATAAGACTGTCGTCCACCACAATCATCATGTCAGCGGTTAAATCATCTGAAAAAATTGTTTATGTTCACTGGTCTACAGCTTCAGTTGATAAATGAATATTGTGCAGTGTGTATATATACACACACGCGCGGCTATTGTGCTAACGACTAATGAAGCAAAGCTCAAACAGATGACTAAGCAGTGACTAAATAAACGGCCATGGTAGTGCACATTAAAGTGAACAGATATCTTCTTCACAGAGATACATTTTGGGAGCTGGAGAAAGGAGTAATAAGTAATAAGCTTAGATAGCAGAGAAACCCTTTCACACACACACACACACACACACACACTGGAAGAGCAAATGGCCATCTGGCTGCTATGAAAGCAGAGCTTTTTAGGCTGTTTCCTCATTAGTGAGATTCTTTCTTGTCAACGGCACAGTGATAGGATAAAAGAGGCGAAGAAGGGGAGGACGAGAAAGAGGAAAGATGGATGCAGCAGGATGAGATGGGAGGAGAGATAGAGGAGATGAAGATGAAGAGAGAGTGGCAGTACACGGGATGCCAGGGGGTATAAACAAACCGCTCACTGGCACAGCTACATAGTAATACAAACTTTCCTTTTGAAAACCCTTTAACGTCCCAACATGCTAAAAATACAGCACACTGCAGCAGCAGCAGCTCAGACAGCAGACAGACAGGGCTTATCACTCAGAGGGCTCCTGCTGCACAGACGGCTTCAGAAACAACAGATCTGTATTGAAAAACAATCATTTGTCTGAAAACCAACCCAGTGCGGCCAGAACAGTTCACAACGAGGTTATTTGTTACATTTATTTTTCTTCTGGTGATTTTATTGTTCCTGGAAGCAAAACTGAAGACGCCAACTGTATGAAAACAGCACTGAGCTAGAAAACATGCAGAGAGCATATTTATGTCTGCCAAAGCTGAACAATATTCTACGACTTGCCATTGTTAAAATAAGCACAGGTGCAACTCCATTTAGGTGCATCAGTAAGTTACCTGTGCACCCCGAAATGGAATGCAGCCATGTTTAAGGGTTTCAGTTATACATGTGTGTGAGCAGTAAAAATATCATCAATAAAAAAGGTCTGTAAAAGTATTTAGAAATGATAATTTGTATCTGGATCTATCTCCATCACACATAAAGAAAGACAATCAACAGATACGCGTGACGTGTATCTGTTCCAACATGTTCACTGTGACAGTGAACATGTTGGAAAATTATTTTTCTTATGTGAGGAAATGTGATGTCTCACCTGACATTATGTGCATTGTGTGTCATGTGTCTCTTCAAATCATACTGTACATCAGCATTCATCATTTTCTGGCATAGTTCTAACATTTGAAGGTGTTTTCAGATAAGTTTTCTCTGCACTTAAGACAGTCAATGAATTCACTCACCATCTTTGTCAGCTCTTCTGAATATCTGTGAACACAAAGTGAGACAGTGCAGTTAGTGTGAGTGAAGGTATCAGCAACGGTTACACTTAATAGTACATGGAAACCAGTGAATGAGGGCGGTAACAAACATTTATTCAAGTCTAAACTGGTGTTTGGGAAAGTAAAGCAGTAGATGATGAATGATGAGGACACAATAACTTAAACACAAATGTTAAAAAAAAAACATTCACTCAGAGTTGATGGAGCACTTTTCTAACACAATCTCAATTAAAAAGTGGAATTCATATGTAACTACAATGGTCACAAAAATAATATTTACTGAAAGGCCACAGTAGTACATTCAGTTTTGAAGAGGTGTTCATGTTATTGAGTTTACTCCCTGTTCGTCATTAAAATGTTCACTTTTGTTCACATTTCCAATAAATACTGTAATAATCTATTAGCAGTGACTTGAATAGTCATTTAAGTTCATGTGTAGGTAAAACTGTGTATCATCAGCATAATAACATATTATATCTCCAGACAACAGAGAGGAGAGTAAGCAGACACAAAAAAGAGAACAGGACCCAATATTTGGGCCACATGGCTGATATTTGATCATATAATATAAATAAATATTTGATCATTTCTGATTTGGCCAAAGAGAGAGAGAGAGTTTGATTATAGAAGTATGATTAAAAGGTTTCAAAGATTTGAAGTAAACTAATTGCTGACCTGGTCTAATCTAAAAACCTGCACTGAGCTGTGGATTAAAAAGTGCGGTTTAGTTGCTGTGGAGAGGAGCCGATATATCAGCTAATATTAACTTATCACAGGGCAGCACATCAATAAGAAAAATATATATAAATATATATGTTAATATAAATATATGTTAAAATATATTTTAATATAAATATATATTAAAAATCACCCAAACTTTTGTTATAAATGGTTTAAACCCTCCAGCATCAGACAGGCTATAACTGAAGGATATTAAAGATGTAATGTTGCTATTTTCTCTGAAACTGTTTTCTCAAACAATGTTGCAGAGAAACAAAAAATTCTTCAAACATTGTTCATTTGGATATCGATTGTTAAAATCCACCTAAATTTTCAGCTATTTTAATTTGTGAATTTGGTGCAACCACTGTTTTCATGTTTAGTACAGTACATCCAAGTTCTGCTCTCACATCTTTTCATCAGTGCACTACACTGATGTTACTTCTAGTTTTGGTGGAGAGGTCATGAAGGAAATTTAACAAAAAGAAATAAAAAGCTATGACAAATGTTTTTGGCAGAAGCGTCACTAAAAATCAGATGCTGTATTTTGAGGATGAATTTGACAAAATTTGTTATTGTAATGAGGAGGATTCAGCTGAGGGGACAGATGGTTAAACTCACAAACTCTGCTGTTTTTCAAGTAAAAACTGAATCCAGAGGGTGAATAACTGTTTTCAGTCTGCAAGACTGCATCTCACACACACACACACACACACACGCACACACTTGGAAACATAGTGTGTCTCAAAAGTGCAGTGGTGTGAGATAGGACTTGTTAAGGAGCCACAGGACTGAGAAGTTTCTTATTGTGGCAGAGGAATAAAAATTCACCAACACTGTGCACACACAGGAAAAACTCATCCACAGCTGATCAATGATTAATTGCTGTGTTTTTTTTTTTCACATCCTGCATGTATGTGCATGCACACACATATACACAATACTGCAAGCTAATTTATAGCTTCAGTGAAAGCTTCTTTCCCTGTGGAACTGAAAGTGGCAGGTCTGGTACTTTGATCAGTGTTTCAGAGCGTGATGTGAACTGATTCTACAGACGACTGCCAAGAAACAGCACAAAGACACGGTGGAAGACAGAGACAGAGACAGTGAGCAGGATGCAAAAGATGAAATGGACACGCAGGCTGACAGAAAGACAGCGAGAGGGAGATGAACGGAGTTACAGAACACTGTGTCTGAGAGAGAGTTGACTAATTAAATTCATGCATTGTCGTGTTAATTGAAAGCAACATAAGCAGCGTATTTAGCCAAATTTTTTGGAAACTACTGGAACATACAGATGGATTATGCTGCAGGAATGTGTTCTCAGAAGTTCCTTTGGACATTCGGTCACTTTCTTCTTCTCTTTACTTGTCACCGGTAGATTTCTGGAGCTGTAACTGCTCTTTATGAAAGACAGAAATGCGCTGACTGACAGACACCTACAGTGGATCTGAGGTGCAGTATCAGTTTTACTTCCCCCATTATACAGACAGGATGCAGAAGTCTGTGAAGTACACAGATTCCTGTCCATCACACATGAGAATAAAGTACAGAGCAGAGCTTATAAGAATTCACACCTTCAAATTTATGTGACTGACTTATCAGTGACTTTCCTCATCAACTGTTAATGTCAAAGGAAAGAAGCATTTTACTGTTTAAACTTCAAAATAAGAAAACAAGAAAAACTGAATTGATTAATCAATTAATCAAGCGACAGAAATTTTATCTGAAATAATTTTGATAACTGATGAATTATTGGGTCAATTTTAAAGCAAAAACAATAAACATTCTCAGTTTCCAGGTCCTTAATTGTGAAGATTGGACTGTTGGTTGGATAAAACTGACTCTCTGAACAAGTCACATTGGGCTCTGAAGATTTTAATGGGCATTTTTCTCTATTTCCTGACAAAACTTTTGATTAATCTAGTAATTGAGAGAATAGTGAAATAGATTAATAGTGAAAATAATATTTGTTGCAGCCCTAATTTCAAGGCAATGGAAATAGGCAACATTGACAACAGTCAGGACTGCTGTCCAGTTCAAAATCATCAGGAATTTGAACAACAAAAATACATAAGCTAATCTTGAGATCTTTACGACTGTATGGCTTATAAAACTATAAATAAATGATGCATTCAGGGGGCGACTGCAGCCATCTGAACGGGCCAAAGTGAAAATCATTAACTGCTGAGACGAGCGACGTTCCAAATGACAAGCTGTTCTGCATTGTTCTGCTTTGTGGCTGCACCCTGGGGCGCACTCAACTCCACAGAAAACAGCCAACTCTGAAGCTGCTGGAGACAGACAAGCTCGGAGAGGAGGGAAAGTGTCGCGGTGAGGAGGCGGTGTGTGTGTGTGTACAGTTGTAACAGAGACACAGAGTGAGAAGAAAATGAGAGACAACAAAAGAGAGAAACAGAAAAGACAGAACAAAACAGAAACACAAGACAGAGACAGAGGGAGGGAGGATGTTGCATCCATCTCCTAACCTTATTAAGAATGGATGTTTTCTTGGCCTGACTGAGGACAGAGGAGAGGAGGAAGACAAGAAGGGTATGGAGGAAAGGAGGAGAGGAGAGGAGAGGAGAGAGGACAAAGGATGAAAGGGACAGAGTGGTTAGCACTGTTGCCTCACAGCAAGAGGGTTCCAGGTTCGAACCCTGTGTGGAGTTTTCATGTTCTCCCTGTGCTTGCGTGGGTTCTCTCCGGGTACTCCGGCTTCCTCCCACAATCACAAAAACAATCACGGGTTAGGTTAATTGTCTACTTTAAATTGCCCATAGGTGTGCGTGTTTGGTTGTCTCTCTTTGTGTGTCAGCCCTGCGATTGACTGGCGACCAGTCCAGGGTGTACCCCACCTCTCACCCATAGTCAGCTGGGATAGGCTCCAGCTCCCCCACGACCCTG
Organism: Toxotes lorentzi; assembly: GCA_037833715.1. NCBI lineage: Eukaryota > Metazoa > Chordata > Actinopteri > Toxotidae > Toxotes > Toxotes lorentzi. Next base: position 4,656,648 of record JBBMJY010000021.1, read on the forward strand.
ACGGATTAAGCGGTAGAAAATGGATGGATGGATGAAGGCGAGGACGAGAACAGCATAGGAGGAGAAACAAGGAAACAGAGAGTCTAATGAGGAGAAGGCTTGCACACATACACACACACACACACACACACACACACAGCAATCACTCAAATCCCCTCTTCACCATGATAATAATGCTGGGGTCAATAATATCGGAAAATGGCAAAAATGATTAACATTTGAAATTTCAAATCAATGCAGAAAGTGAGCTGGAGTGAAAATGCCACAACGAGTTTGACTGCTGATGTCAGAGGGTGGACATTCCGCTGGAATCGACCAATCAGTGTGAGTAAGGCAGATAACTGTCATGTCCAGGACATAAGGTAAAATGTGAAAAGCTAAAGTTAAGTTTGTCTTTTAAGTATGTATGTTTGAATGTTCTCAAACATTTCCTATAATCCAAACATCTGAAACACAGTCTTTACCAGAGACTTGGCTGTAATGGAAACAGATCAGCTGCTCCTGTGAGCAGCTGATCCGGCTGGAAACACAGAAGAGGAAACAGGTCAAAGACCAGTTTTGGGTCCTGACTCAAAGCTTATGAAACCCTCCAGTTCTGAATCTGCCTGTGTGAGTCTCTTATTCAAGGAGAGAGTCTCAGCAGCAAATCTGGCTACACCCCCATTAAGCCCCTCCACACACTCCCTCACAAACAGAACTACTGGGGTACTAGGATTGGCCCTCTGGTCTTGATCATAATTAGTTTTCCATGGATCCCCTTCTCTATCAGTCTATCAGTCTATTTGGGTCGTGGTCAGGGTCTGTATAAAGTGTACTACTTTTCTCTTTTGTTTTCCCCCCTGAGAAGCTGACCTACATCGACATGGGGCTGCGTAACTGCCACTTCCAATACAAGAAGGCTGGATCTTTGTCCAGGTGTATAAAAATATCATAAATAAAATATTATGTTGGGATAGGAATGTTTTACCTATGGCTGTGAAACAGGGATCAATAAAATATGCTGCGTTTTAGTGTCGCTGTAGTTTTTAAGCGCCGAAGTGCGGTGATGCGTGTCAGACCTTGTGCTGGCAATAAAATCATCACTGAAAGTAAATCTGCACTGACCTGACCTGAATTTAGGATGAATTTTGTATAGATAGTAAAAAAAAAAGTTTAGAAATGAAGCCGAGATTAAAAGATAAGTATAAGAGGAGAAATGTACATTGAATTTTTGGTCGGGGCAACAAGAAGACAGATGCATTTGCAGACTGTCCTGAGGCTGTTCAGACCCACAGAGACCACAGGTTTGATCTCCTACAGCCACGTGCCTTACTGAGGCGTCAGTTAACCAGGCGGAGCTGCCGCTGCGCTCGAGCTACAAGTCTTAGCGGTGAACTGTGAGATCGCCTCTGTGCGTAAGTGCGCAGTGCACCGGTCCGCACGCACCGCTTACTGGATGTCTTCATCCAGCGCACCCACACACCCAACCTGTCAGGCTGACCACTGCCTGGTGCCTCTCCATACTCACATCCAAAATGACGGAGATGCCTCTCCGAGGTTCCGGGGCGAAGAACTGCTCCTGTGCCACGGCTACCTCCTCCTTGCTGGAGGCGTACTCCCGGCTGGAGATGTTCTTGTTGTCGCTCATTTTGGTGACGATCCAGCGGACGAGCCCGTCGATTCCACCGGGCTGGGCGCCGCTGTTTCCGGACTGCGCTGCCGTCGCGGACTCGCTGTCCTGACCGGCTACGGGTTTGGGCTGCTCGCGGTTTTCCTGGGCTCGAAGTTTGGCTTGTTCTTTGTTAAGCAGTTTGTGGACTCCGTCCCTACAGTAGCGCGCTGCCTGCTCACACATCCTTTTGCTGCGGAGCGCTCATGCTGCGCTCTATGGGGGAGAGAGAGAAGCCCCCACCCCTCACCTCCCTTCTTACATCACTGCACCCACCCCAAAACACACCCACCCATCCTACCTATCCTATATATCCACACAATTACCGGTCTAATGAAAAATAGTTATAATAATTATTATATGCTTACGGGGAGCCGTAAAGCTTCGTTTAAGGTTTGGAGAGTTTATAATGACTTTGTTGGACTTAGTGGTATTCACTGTCTATTTTGCACCATTATACTGCAGTTATTTTTATTTTGGTGCAGTTTTACATTGAGTGACTATACATTTCCTCCATAAATATAAAACTATAGGATTTGTTGTCTTTTTGTTGTTGTTTGTTTTTCTAATCTTGGGTCCAGGTCTCCTGAGCAGTCAGTTAACATCCATGTTGTAGTAAAGCTAGAGACCAGTCAGGACTGTTTGGAACAGACTGACCATCAGTCCTCTGGTCTCACTGCCTGAAAGTAAGCTGAGGGATCTAATACAAGGGATTAGATCCACTTTGCTCTCTCTCTTGTTTGATGTCTAACCTGAACAAGGACAATTTCATATTTCCCTTCCCTCTTTAAAACAGTCACAGTGGGAGGTGTGGGCCACCAGCCTGGTGTGGCTTAATGTCCCAATGGAAAGATCAGAGGATTTTCTCTTGGCGTAAGAAGAGTGTCTCTTCAACTGTCACTCTAGCTCCTCATTAGAGATTTATATATATATATGTGTGTGTGTGTGTGTGTGTGTGTGTGTGTGTGTGTGTGCGTGTGTGTGTGTGCGCGTATGTGTGTGACAGATCTAACCTTTGGTAATGAGCGTCTCCCCCAGCTCTGCCCTTTCAGATGAGTAGCTACTCTTGCCTGCAATGTGCCATGTGTCTAACAGCACACAGGGTGGTTTGGACAAATTAACTCCTTGTGGAAAGCTGACATGTTAACACTGAGGTTATCAGGATGGCCAAAAGGCAAGGAAAAAAAAGAAAAGAGAAAAAAAAGCAGGTAAATTATGTATCTCCCCTCATGGCTGTAGCTCTAGAATTGGTGAAAACACTTGACATGATTGCCCCCATGTGGATATGAGTGTGCAATGACAGGCCTACGCAGGTTTTCTCTGCAGGATTTATTCAGTGAACTACTGAAATATTTATGGACATGTGACAAATAATTGTTTAAACCACATAAATACACAGACTGAAACTCCCACTTGTATTTTCAGCATTAATGCTGGAGCTCTGAATAAAATATTTGTCAACATATGAAACTGAAGCATCATAAAAATAAGTCAACACAATAAAAGTTTCAGTCCAAATGGTTTTCTATGTGTATTCTCTTTGGCATTTATGTGTGTTTGTCCTTTTGCGTGTGTGTGTGTGTGTGCATATCTCTCTCTAAGGTGTCTCTGGGCGGTATCCCTTCAGGTAATAGACCCATGAGCAAGGCTTGCTGTGGCCCTCAGAGCGCTGGCTGGAGATGGTCAGCTTGCCAAACCAGGGCCCTGGAGAGCCTCCTGCAGAGGACTCAAACGACACCAGGATGTTTTGTGTCTTTTTGGAGAGGATGGTGTCCACCCCTTTAACTGTAAAGCAGGGGTTGTCCACCTAGGATAAGAGTCGATAAGACCTGGGTTAGATCAATTATAGATAAAATCATAAGTGAGGCAAATTAAGTGAATTTAAGTGTTTTGTAGAAGCTGCAGGATAAAGAGGAGTAACAGTGGTCTAATCATGGAAAGAGACAAGCTGGACTGCACCACCCTCTTTAACAGTGCGTGGTTAAATTTAAATCAGCTTGTTCATTCAGGCTGGCAGTGCACTCAGACTAAATGTTTGAAAGGAAATGAACCTAAGTAATTCTTTCCTTGGAGATGAAGAAATGTATAGGCTTTCAGCACAGTGACTGTATTTGAATGTTATTAATCAGCTCTCCAAAAACATCACATTTTCAACCTTTAGTGCACTCTTCAATTCGGTTATTTCTCTTGGCCATGTTCCAAAAAACGCTTTATAAACCAAGTTCTACTAGTTCTTTACCTGAAAAGAGAAAGCGGTGGTCTGCAGGAACACGTTCTTGAAGGGGATAGTGATGTTACGACCGGCCCTGATGCTAAACGGGCCCTGGGCTTTGGGAGGGAGGCAGTTCCCATGTAAGAGGAAGATGTATTCACCACCGATTCCTGAGGAAAGGCTGAGCTGGCCTCTAACTTCCCCCAGCCGATGAGGCTCGAAACAAACCTCCACGGTGGCCTCTGACCCCGCCTGAAAGCCCGGTGAAACACCAACACTTTTGACCACAGAGAAGTCCGGGCAATCAGTCTGGAGGAGAGAGATATCAAGAAGAAAACCATGTGCCAGCAAATAAGTCATTCTTATTCCATTGGTTCTTTGGTCATTTTGGCACATGAATTGCTCTTTTTGAATGAAAATTTCAGTCCTCATAAACATGATTCATTGGCAGGGTCTGATTTGATAAAGCAAATGTCAGCATGTGAGTCCCACAGCATAACTGGTCTTCATTGTACAACGCAAAACGACAGATTCTGTCCTACACAAACATTTCTGGGGTATTTAAACATGATGCTGTCTGGCACCTGAATTAATGAGCCAACTTCATGTCTCCTTTGGTGAATATTAGTAAAAATAGATCATAGTTAATCATATTCATACACAGACGCTGCCCTTATTCAAGGCAAGTTTATTTATTTAGCACTTTTCAACAACAAGGCAATTAAATGTGCTTGACATAAAACATAAAAGGCAGAGATAAAAGATAAAATGTAAAAGCAACATAAGACAATACTACAGTACTGCAGTCTGTGTTCTTTTATAAAGTCTGAGCTCTACAGTCTAGTATATACAGTATTTCTGTACATCACACTGAAGGTTGAAGAAACTAGAAGCACATTCTTCTTTGGTGTTGACAGGTGACACTTCAACTTTTCTGGAAATGGTGATGACTGGATATATATAACAAATTATAAATTGAAAATGATATTTACAGTAATGTAATGTTTCTACAGTAAATTTTAAAAGAACTTTTTTCATTATTTTTTTCATAATTTTGAGATTAGTTTATACTGTTTCTTTAATTTTCTTGAATTAATCCAGCAAACCTGGTGTTATTTTCACCTGCTCATCTTCAGACGACTGATGATACAAAATCACAGCCTTAATAATTCTCTCTCAGTATCTATTAGTAAAAGTAAAACTAGCAGAGAAAAAAGGGCATCACGCATAACATACGCACAGTCTCACAAGAACTTAGAAGTACGCTATAATACATAATTTTAACACGCAGACATTTTGTTACCTTGCACGAGTACTCTGTTTTGAAGCGGGAGTGGTTGATGAACTTAACAAGAACAGAGTGACTTCTGCCCAGTGAAGTGTTGAAGAGGACAGTTTTCTCTGGTGGCGGCGGCAGAGCTCTGAGAAGCAGGTTGTAGTGGAAGTAGCCCAGATCATTACTGCACAGAGTCAGCCGGGCTGTAGACTCTCCTGCATGCAGAGGCTGGTACTCAAAGCTCAGAGAACCCTAAAGAGAGAACACACACACAGAGTCAATTAAAGTTTGTTTGCAGGCACACAGTGTTTTTTTTTAACAGTTTGAGAAAAGATGTACTCTGTAATCACCCTGGACTGTCCTGGCACAGTGTGCTGAGGTGGAGCACTGATGTCAGCACATTTACACTCAGTGGTGAGGCAGGTAGCTGTGGTCAGGGGGTTCTCCACCTGCACAGTGGCCGAGGCTGTTCGGCGGACAGTGGTCACCAGCTCAATTGTGGAGAGGACTCCTGGAGAGGTGGCCTTGAAGGTAACGAGGTAGAACATGTACTCACCTGTCACCTCATTATGAAATGTCACCTGAGGGGAAGAGTTAAAGGGCGATTTGTGAACAAGACTCAGAAATACATTCAGATAACAAACAAGTGTGTCTCATCAAACCTTGGTGTTGTACTGTCCCTCTCTGTATGTGAAGAAAGACATCTTGTAGTCTCTCTTGGTCAGAGCAGGGACATCAATGTACTCTAGACCCTTGAGAGACACTGTAGCATCTGGTTTTTCAGGCTTCAGTATGTCTATCAGCACACGGAACCTGAGCAAACACAAACACTCATGACTCCTCTGTACATCTGTCCTAACAGGGTCTGTGTGTCACTCAAATTCAGCATTCACATTTTACATTCAGGTTCTTTCTAATACACAGATGTTTTGCTAAATTAAAGAGTTAAGGTCATCTCCTCCACTTTTCACATGGGCTATGGAAAATTTAAAAACAAACATTTTTGAGGAACACTGAATACATACATGAAGTGCAGCAAAATGCTGTGTGCATATGAACACACTAACAATAGCTGGTCCGTTCACTGTACTCTTACCATAATACAAAAAAAGCTAGTGAATGAAACTTGGAAATTAAAGGTACAATGATCAATATTTTTATGATATCAAATGACAAAACAAACAAAAGAGCATGTGAAAGGGATCACTAATAGTGATGAACATACAGCATCTGCAGCTCCCCTCAGCTTTACTGAGCATTATAACAACTTTCAGCTCATGGTTTTGTTTTCCAGCCTATTTTGTTTTGGTTCACTGTCACTTCTCTCATACTGTTGTTTTTGACCAAAACAGGCAGCTCTAAAAAACTTTCCCTCAGGAGGACCAAAAACGCAGCTAAGAAAGAGTGAATACCAGACTTACATTGGCCAGGTGGCTTGAAATAAGATTTCAATTTAATGATAATGTTTCTCTGTGAGTGCTGAATGTGTAAATGTTTGCTAACAAGTCCACCATCTCAAATGAAGATTTAACTCTATTATTCAAAAGAGATCATTCATTTGTTCAGAGGTGAATACAGGGGTGGAGGTAATATAACAGGTTAATGTTGTGTTCACAAATTCTTTCCCCTGCGCTCAGGTGGCCAAAAACATTATATATTGTATTAGAAATATTACTGCAGATTGAAGTACATTATCATTATTATTATTATTATTATTATTATTATTATTATTAGTAGTAGTAGTAGTAGTAGTAGTAGTAGTAGTGATCCATGTAGTTTAAGATACTGGTTTAAGAGTAGTATATACTCTATGGTGTGTCTGTTTTACCGTTGTTGCTTAGAGAGCCAGTTGTGCACAGGGAGCAGCTCTGTGTGTTTAGTCTTGGCAGGCAGCTCATGCACGACGGTGTTCTCTGCCTTGGGAGGATCAGCAGTCCCCTGCAGGGAGTACAGCATGCCTGTCCCATCAGGGAAGGAGAAAAAGACTGATCCCTGAGGACATAAAAAAAATGGAGCAATAACAAGTGAATGTCTGAGATTAACTTAATGTCACACTTCATTGCTCATACTGTTTTGTTTTGTCATGTTTTTTTTCATACAGACTGCATTGCATTGAATATGCACAAAAGAGTTTTTAATTATGTGATGGTGTTTATAAGTTAATGCTCCTCTACCTGGTGCTTCTTTCCATCAGAAGTCATGGTCAGCGGTCGGTAGGTGATTTCATATGTCTTGTTCTGTAGGGGTTCAAAGGTCACGGAGGGTGCAGCGCTCCACTGTTTGCCCTCGATGACAGGTCTGATGCTGCAGCGCTGGTTTGTGGGGTTGAAGATGGGTAGGGTCTGGGTGTGAGAGCCACGTACTGGGCATAAAAAATTCACCACCTACAGACAAGAGGACAGCAGGAGGGAATAATTATGCAGAGAGTTACATTATAGGTAATGGCTGTCACTGAAAACATAAAAAAAAATAAAATAAATAAGAACTACAGTATTAATCATCTTCAATTTATCCTAATGCAGGAGAATATCACTCATTTTCTAAAGCCTTTTCTCAGGCCTTGGTGACTAATCAGCAAACTGAAACAGAAATTTCCAGGGGCCTTTAAATCTGTCAACATTCTCAGTTTGTTCCAAAAGGAGCCAGATCGATCTCCCACGTCGTCTGGTTCTTTTTTTTTAACCCTACTTACAGCAAATGACTACACTGCTGACCAGACAGCTTTTAGCTTTTATACCAGCTGGAGACGCCTTGAGATCAATATCCAAAATACTCATCTGCTAAGTTTTGAGTTTGTTGCATTGCTATGTGGTACGTAAATAAAATGTGATGATTAATAAGGTTGGTCAATAAAAACTGTTAGTCTGTATGTGAGGCAGCATTCATATTTTGTCAGCAGATTGTGGTTCAGGGTGTCTGTTTTAAGAGTTATACAGCTGGGATGGAAAACGGAACCCAAGTGTTTGTTTGAAGAACAGGTTGTGTAATTGCTATGTCATGCTGAAATACCTGCCATCCTACTACAACTTTTAATGCTATAGCACATATCTCACATATCATGCGTAACACTTAAAGTATACAATTGGGGGATGAGGATATACACTAATCAGCCACAACGTTAAAATCAACATTAAAACTGATCAAATGATGTCTGTTATCAATACGGAAATCACCTGGTTTTGCCTAGTAGGTTGTTACCTAAATCACCTCAGTCATCAGTCATTTTGGAAACTCCAGAGCACATACAATAAGTGTGATGCATATGTTCATCACTTAAAAAACCCCAAATGAGCAAATGTCTCATGATCAAATATATATTGTCGATTTTTTTTTTTACTATGCATCACTGTGTGTGTGAACAAAAAGAAAAATGCATCAGTCAAACCTCTTTGCTCGTGGAAGCTACAATGCACGAGCCTGTCACAGTGAGGGTGATGGGTGAGGAGGAGTTCTCCACAAAGCAACACAGGTTCTCGTATCTTGTGTCATTGCTCAGTTCCTCGGGGGCAAAAGTCACATCAAAAGGAACCTCCATGCCTGGACAGATGTAGCCTGTAGCCGGAGAGATGGACAACTCTGGAGGAAAATTCTTTGCTTTCCAGTGGAACCTGGTTACAAGGGAGATATATAAAACCAAAGAGCAGCTCATAATATGAGGAGACTTCTGAGCATAAAATTACCCAAGACTACAAACATATGTGTGGGGTTTTTCGATGTGGGACTGGTAAACAGAAAAGTCTCACGTTGGATAATCGTGTCTGCTGTAAAGTGTATAACCTTACCTGGCACCAGTGTCTCCAGTGTTCATCAAGACAATCCTCTTCCTGGCCCGGCAGCGCTGAACTACAGCTCCAAAGGCCACGTGGTCCTGGTCCAGCTGGACCTCCACACCCTGGCAGTTTAAATTGGATCTACTTGTTAACTTGAATTCATCCAACATATAGAGTTATAAACAGAAAAAACTCAAACTCAAAATGTATTGTTATTAGACCATATAAAAAGGTGTAATGCAGATAAACTTACTTCAGAATAGAATTTAGTGTTTGTTAGAATACAAGCATCATTTGGACCAGCCTAATACAATAGCTGAAAATGTACTTCACAGGCTACCTGACAGCACCCTTGGATGGTCAGCAGGGGGTGTAACAGGCCTGCAAACTCAGCCTGCAGCTCAGCCTTGAAGGGGGGTATGTGCTGACGAGGTGAGAACTGGATCTCAACATTACAAGAACCGCCACTGGCTTTCAGGTTCAGCTCACCCACTGGACTGAGTGACAGATCCTAAAAGAGCAGAGTAGAGTAGAATATAGAGGAGGAGAGGAAAGTAGAGCAAAAGAAAGGCAAGAATATAAGTGTCGCCTGTTTTGAATTTGAATATTTGAATCACTGATTATCATTGTGTGTGTGATTCCTACCTTTGGGTTCAGTGGTTTGTTTGTGTTGAGGAGCAGGGTAAAGCTAAGATCTGCAGGGCTGCGGTTGACCAGAACCACCTGCTTTTTCACCTTCTGACCCAACATCAGACATCCCAGTTTCACCTTCCTCTGCCTCGGATCCTCCACTTCCAGCTGTATTGGTGACAATAATGAGTTAACTTTGTTATCAGTATCCAATCCAAAAATTTGACTTCAGTACACACACTTGTCTTTCTCACCTTCATCTCGATGCCTCGCCCAAGTATGTCCACCTGTTTCGTGACACAGCTGTTTAAGATGAAGGTGATCTTTTCATGGTATCGACACACCTCACGGGGGTAGAAGGTGACTGGTACCTCCATCACAGCACCAGGGGACAAAACATCTGGCTCAAAGTTCATCTCCAGGTAAGAGGTGTTCTTGAACTGGCACTGGACACTGATGAAGGAGAGGTAATGCACAGGATGTTTTCCAATCAGAGAAGGTTTTTAACTCCCAGACGTCTTAAAGATTCACATTCTGAGTGGGATAAAAACAACTCTTCATTTAGGAAACAAGTTCACATTAACACATGGAGACACACGCACACACAGCTACCTGATGTCGTGTTCGCCTTTGTTGCTGATCACCAGAGTCTGTGAGGCCGGCACCATGCCAGGACAGTACAGGAAGCACTTGCCAAAGTTGAATTTGGTGAAGGAGAAGTCTAGGCTAGGTGCTACAGATCTGCCTTTAATGGCAAAGGTAAATGTTGGCCCGTGCTTTACCTGATGAGAGAAAATAAAGGAGAGAATGAAGACTGAGAAATATTAGATAAAATTTCAGGTGTCCCCTTTTAATATCTTATATCTTTAAAAGATACAGTTGTTGACTTCAATTTAAGGTTTTAATATAAATTAAAAGATAAAGCAAAAGTCTTGTGCAATAACAATGTCACAGTTTTGGACTTATCTTGGCATTTGTTTCTAGGACCATTGATACCTCTGTAAAACCCTCAGAAGATTGTATCTAGATGATCATCATCTCACCTTGATACTCAGTCTGACATTGTGGAGGTTACAGTTGCTCCGGGGATAAAAGAAGAGTGATGACTGCAGCTGCTCCCCAACCTGAATAATAGCATTTTGTGGTTTTGGCTCCAAGTGTTTCAGCATCTCACTGGGACCTGTTAGGTCAAAATTTACTTCCAGGTTGAATCTTGCCAGGTTGGACACCAGAAAATGAAAGGTGGATTGCTCCGAAATCCCCACCTACAGATAACATATACACAGGAACAAAGATGACTGCAGTGCTTAAACTTCACACATACAGGCATGTGTGTTTGAGATGTGAAAGTGTGTTGACCTTTCCAAAGTCCAGAGTGTCTTGGTGGTTGGAGCTGATCTCTCTGAGGCCTCCGCCTGGATTCTCAACTTGAACCAAAGTGCTCATGGTGAAACAGTCAGCCTTTACAGTGAGTGTGAGCGGCTCTGACCTTCTCTTCACCCTCACAACCAGTCTGAAGCTTATGAAGCCCTCCCGGCAAGGTGTGAAGGATACTGACAATGGCAACCTGCACCAAAGAGTTCACAACAATCATCTACGCTTATTAGAGGGAGAATGGTGCCACCTCACACAAAGAACATCTTTAACCCTGAAAACAGCTTTGCAGCAATATGGAATGAAAGTCTTCCTGTTTAGTTGTATTTACACTAACATGTCATATAGTGTCATTAACCTGTCTTTAGGTGACACTGTCCCACTCATGGGCTGCAAACTGAGGCTGGACCGCTGGTCTTCAGAGAGAAGTGATGACTGCAGGACCGAGAAGTGAAAAGGCTCCTCCTCTCCATTCACCAGATCGACTGTGTGCTCCACCTTACGACCTGCACACACACACACACACACACACACACACACACACACACACACACACACACACACACACACACACACACACA
>JBBMJY010000021.1:4671049-4701661 GCA_037833715.1 Toxotes lorentzi
ATCTATCTATCTATCTATCTATCTATCTATCTATCTATCTATCTATCTATCTATCTATCTATCTATCTATCTACTTGATTTGTATGTTTTCGATTTATTTTTCCCAGTAGAAGCCTAAAATTAACTTGACACAGTTGGAATATCCTTTCCAAACCCCTGTATATTATAACACAAAAAATGTCAGTGCAATTCTTATATACCAATTTATTTAGCTGACACTTAGACAGGAATGCTTAAGATTTGCCACACCCTCCCTTGACAGTATTGGGCCACTTTGCTGCTGTTGAAAGAGTGGCACCTCTCTTTGTTCAGGGCCTTCTATTTTGAGACACCACTGGAATGTGCACACGTACAGTTTTATATTTGCTATATTTACGCCAGGTTTGCCGGCAACCTTTCAACATCAATCCAACTGGCATTAATTATCTTTGTGAACAAAATCACAGTCATAGGTAGCAGTATGTGGGTGCAAAAGTGGATATCTAGTTAGGTCTATTATGTCAAACACACAATTTGTAGCACGCTCTAATGTTTACAGGACCCGCTCCCATTCCATTACTCATGACCTCCAGCTCATTGCACAGCTGCTGTCCAGAAGGCTGTAGCCCTGTGACAACATCCAAGGTGATTTGATTCACCCAAATACAGACAAATAGATGACAATGCCGTTTAGACCAAAAGAGTTTCAGATGCCCTTTTATCACATCAGTAAAAAAAATAAATAAATCAAGTCATTTTCATTTCATTAAAATTTTCACAATGCAGATAGAATATTCCTCACAATTGCTCAGTATACTGTTTCACAGAGTTAGGAAATGTCAAGAGAAAATATTGAACAGTGCATCAGAAACACTCGCTCTTTTCTTGACATAACAAATCTGGCCAAATACATTGAAGTGGTTTGATCGTCTGTTAGTTTCACCTGATAAATGTGCCTCAGTCTACAGTGATGATGAAGGGATGAAAGGCAGAATATTGTTTTTAAAGCCTTCAGAAAAGTGATATGTGGATTGTGTGTGTAATATGTTGCATTTGTCTCTCACATTTTTTTCACCATTGATGTTTCTTGAGCTCAGCACAGAAACAATCCACTATAATACAGTATATTTCTGAACTGAAATAGTAGGGAAATAGCTGGCAAAGCTGGGGTCTGCTCTTTCTGCCTGCATTCATTTGAATACCAAACGATTCATCTTAATCATACTCACATTTATTAATAATCACAAACTTATCAAATGCCCTTGTTTTGAGGACTGTGGGGGTTATTTAATTCTTACATAACCTTCATAAACATTACATAGCCTTGAATATGATCATCCCTGCAAGATATGTACAGTACATGGGGCCATATAAGGGTAATGTTTACGCAGGTCAAACATAAGCTAAAACTAAGGAGAAATATTGAACATTTAAAATGTTGGATGCCAACAGAATATACAGTATACTGCATTGCATGAATTACATGTTATCACTGATGCAAGTGTATGTGGTGACGCATTATTATTATTTTGTGGGTACAGTATGTGTGTTTATGCATGCTTGAGGTGGCTGTTCGAGGTCACTGAAGACACACCTGCGCCACTCTCTCATGTGCCATCCTGCTCTGAAGTCTCTTACGGAGGGCCGACCGGCTGATGCCAGCGGTTCAGCTGCTCCGTTTGCAACCCAAGCCTCGCCAAATCACAGCCATTACACCCCACTGCATGCCTCCCATCTCTCTGCTCTCCTTCAACGGCACTCCTACAACACATGTCCTTGGTAAGAGAAAGACCCCAAATCCCCCCCGCTGAAGATGCTGAACCAACAAAAACCTCTTTTGCTCTCTGTCTCACCCCCACTCGTTCTCCTCTTTCTTTCACACACACTCGCACACATACAGAGGGGTTTTGTACGTGTTTGCATGCACGTGTACAACAAGATAGATCGATCTCTAATGTACTGTTGAGGTTGTTGTGTAAGAGCTGTGACTGTGAATTTGCTCACCTCACTGCTGCTTGCTAGTTTTGTGAGGAATACAGTGGCACAGGATTTGAGATTGTTAAGGTGGTATTAAAAATTTCCAAAATGGCCTAAAGACGTGCACCTTATTCTTGAACAAATAAGCAGCCAACTAGAAAAGCATTTCAGCCAAAATCAGAGAGTTGTAACTAAAAAGAAGAACAGTGTAAATGAATTGAACTCATCACCTCAAGCCATGATTTCATTCTGGTGTGCTGGTCTCGTGTCATGCCACTGCATCATTTACTTATGCAAAAGTTGACTCAGTCTTTCAGATGGGAAAAAACCTTGCTATGACTCACCTCTTGAAGAAAAAACATGCCGTTCTTTAATTTTTCTATGTATTCATCTCATTTCCTGTCTTGAAAATGAAGATACACATACATAATTTGGGTTTCCTGTGTTTATCTACTGTATAGCTGTGAGACCAGATTGATTAAAAGCCACACATCTGCCTATATCTGTGTGTAATGGAGGGAGACCATCCCATTTTCTCACCACCTTAATATAAATCTAATGAATGCAGCTTTCAATGTCACAGCAAAGTACAATACGGCAGTGATCTCTCCTGAGAGGGAGAGAGAGCATGGAGGTTGTAATGGAAGAGGGGGGAAATGGACCGAATAGGGAGCAGAAAAGAGAAGATGAGGAGAGGAAATTCAGAAAGGGTATGAGGGTTGGGTCAAGGTAAATTAGGTGTGTTGTCATCAACAAAAAACAGTAAGATGGAGAAAGGGAGGAGATAGATGGGGGATGGGGTGGAGCAGGAGCCACAATTCTCCTGTAACCCTCCTCCTGGAAGCGAGGGCTGAATAATGTGTGACAGAGAGTGAGAAAAGAGAGGAAGAGTATGGGAAACACTGCCGAGACTCCAGACTGGAACAAAGGACTGCAGTGAAGACAGGGTAGAAGGCACGGTTAGATCACAGATCCCTCCTTACTGTGCAACATCAGGCAGGAACAGACACAGCAGTACGGTGGGAGGCGTTCTTGCAAGCATAAGTGAAGCAGCGATCGGGGTAGCAATCCAAGCACATTTACCAGATGAGGGAGGGAGGAAAGGAGGGAGAGGGAAGAGAGAGAGCAGATCTATGAAAGGAGGAGGAGGAAGAGGAGGAGAGTGGTGGTGGTGGTGGTGGTGGGAGGGGAGGGGGGTTTTTGCATGCTCACACAGACAGAGATAGAGTGATTTCATGAGCGAGAGGGAGACACAGAGACAGAGAGGGAGAACACAAAGCAGAGATGGGGACCGAGCGCTGAGACAGAGGTAGTTGGCAGGACTGAGATCTGCACACAAACGTGAGCTAAGGAAGAGAGAGAGAGGAAGAGAGTGGAGGTTGAAGGAGAGCAGGAGGAGAGGGAGGGAGAGAGAGGAATGCAAGATGATGGAACCCAGAAATAGGCTTCACAGGACAGCTTTTCATCCCCGCTCTCTGCGGCAGACATGACTCTGGGCATTGGACTGTGCTGAAATTAGCCAGGGGGACAACACAGGACAGCAGGTCTGCAGCGCTGTGCCTTGGTTCAGCCTCACTGGATGCAGCAAGGCAGCTGATTTATTACTGAGGGGCTTGGTGGTAGCGTGTTTGCGTGTGCGTCTCTGAGCGTGTGTGTGTGGATGCAGGTTTTTATGGGTCCTTGTAGCGCTCGGAGCTGTGGGAGTGACCATTCCTCCAGTCGTAAAATGACATTCAGCAGGCAGGAGCTTTGTGTGCTGGTGTGCATCTGCAGTCCTCAGTAGGAAGTGGGAGAGTGGGATTCAGAGCTGTCATCGAGGGCAAGTGTCTCTGTGTGTCTGTTTACGGTGCTGTTTGCTGAGGTGAGCCAAGGAGGATCAGCCATATGTGGTGTATGTGTGTGTGTGTTTAGGTTAGAGTAGCAAGGGTGAAGCAAAGGCAAAGATCCTAACAATGCAAGGACGAGCGAAGAGCAGCACTGATGGCAGGGAGTGCAGTTAAAGTACAAGGAGTGCCCTGGGGGTAGGGTGGAGGACGAAGGCAGGGACAGACGTGGAAGAGGAGAAAAGAACAAGGGGAGAAAAGAGGCAAGTGGAAGAGAGAGGGTGATCATGGCTGTCATTTGGTGAGCTATAGCATATGCTGTAGCGCAGAACAGACTGGTGCGGCAGGGGGAGGACAAGCATCACTGCATAGGGGAGGGGGAGAGACTGAGGGAAAGAGGGGGGGGAGGTAATCAGCTCAGCACCTGTCTCCTTCATCCAGGAAGAGAAGCACAGTGGGACAGGCCCGGGAGAAGACACTCATTCACTCAAACACACACAAAGTCAAAGACACACTGACAGGCGGCCAGGTCGGCGTGTAGAGGTCAAGAGGGAGCTGGTGTGGGACAGGGGGTCTGGGTGTACCCCCGCTGGTCGGCTGGTTCACAAGAGTGCAGGCCGGTCCTGGGAGAAGGAGGAGGGAGTCTGTTGGAGAAAGAAAGAAAGAAGTCCTGTTTCCTCTGACAGCTCTGCCACCTTTCCATCACCATGGGGGAATGGACCATTTTGGAGAGGCTGCTGGAGGCGGCTGTCCAGCAGCACTCTACCATGATTGGAAGGTAAGACACTGATCACATTTGTGTGTAAAAGGTTTTATTGTCCAGTTTTGTATCTGTGGTATTTTTTGTATTTGTGGTTCTTTACTAATGAGCAGAGTGTTTTTTTTTTAATGTAAAGACAGTATGTGTGTGTGTGTGTATATATATCTATAAATTTTGTAGGTATCAGTTAATGGCCTCCCTACAGAAATCACCCTCCTCAGGCTTGTCCCAGTGCTCTCCTCTGTTCTACAGTCCCCCACAGTGATCCCTGCCTCCCCTCGTCCCTTCCTCATCCCTGCTCTCCTCACCTTTATCCTCCACACCCATCGTTAGTTAAGGGATAAACTAATTACACACAATCAATAGCAGGCTTTACTGGGCATTATGGTTAATTCAGAGAGGTTCCTGTGTTGATACTACCTAATAGCCTAGCTATTGATAGATTACGCTTGATACCGTTGGCCACAGACCAATAGGACAGAAGGAGGAGAGGGGAGTGGGAGTGAGGGGAGAGCAGAGGTGCAGAAGATGAAAGGATGGTGAGCAAGCAGGTGTGGAAGGTAGAATCAAAGGGGAGTAAATGGCTCTGAACTGTTGTGAACTTGAGAGAGAAAATAATCAAAAAAGTTCATTCAATTTGTTCTTTTCAGCAGACCCTTGTTTGCATCATAGAAACAGTCTGACTAAATAATTTCTTATATTTTGTGTGACAATGGTTCGTGGTGGAGGGTTGAACAGATGAGCTTTTAGTTTGATTAGCAGTGGAGACATGCCATGGAGACATGCTGTAAAATCTGTGTGAAAAATGTGTTCCACATCATCTCTGTGTGATTAATTAAATGCGAAAGCGGAATTTTCCACCCATTAAACACAATCCAAATGTCATGCTGGGATGCTCATTTGGAAAACTGAAGAGTGAACATGTTTTGGCCTGTGATACCTGGATGTATAGATTTGTGATTCAAAAATTACTTTTCATAAAAAAAAAGAATGAAGACAATGAATTTGACTGCAATGTTGTGTTCATTACCCATTACCACAGATAGTCCGCAACAAGGCCATGCCCTAACCTGTCTGTTGCAGTAGCTTTGTGTGTGTGTGTGTGTGTGTGTGTGTGTGTGTGAGTGTGAGTGTGTGTGTGTGTGTGCATCTTGCTCTGTGTGTATGTGAAAGGAGAGAAAATTGGCTCACGGTTTCATTGACTACAAAGAGCCATTAGACTAAAGGCCTATCCTTCAAAATCAACGACACTGCAACAGAGATGATGTGAGCCACCGTATACCAAAACTTGTGTTGATCAGGAATCTGAAATCATGCGAGATGGAGATTTTCCTTCCAATCAAGCACTACACCAAGTCATTTCAATGAGTTCTTCCTCGCTGCTTGAGAGTGCATTAACCAATGAAATCACCTGGTCTAGTCTAGTGGAATGAAAACCTGCACATAACACAGCATGCTGACTTGATTTAAAGATGCATTAAGCAATATTTCTAACCGTCTAATTATACGACTCCCTTCTGCTTATGGGATTGGTAGTATTGGTGCTATCACTGAGAATCAACATCCCACTCTGAAGACACATGGAGTGCCGTATTTAGCTCATTGTTTTGGTTCTCCGGAGTGACAAAACCAAAACAATGTTGGCTTGTATGTGACCGTTGGCAGCAGCTCCCAGCACAGAAGCTGAAAAAAGCTAACTGTGCACTAACTACCCGGTGTGAAATGGCAAAGAGCCGAAGTAACTGGTGAAGAAAGTTGGACGTTTAGCAAACCGGAAAGATACATACAATTTTCTCATGAGTTGGGAAACCAAACAGGGGCTAAACGCCAGTGAATATTGGGATTACATTCAACAGGTGGCCAGAAAAAGGAGACCAAAGGGATGTCCGTGTTGCTCTGTTTCTGCTGGATATGTAAGTAGGCAACCGTTTGCTAACATGTTAGCCATAACAACTTCATAAGCTAATTGCTAACTGTTGTGAACTTGTTCTGGAGTCTTTCCGCCCCCTAGTGGTCAAACATTACTTAATGCAGCTTTAAAATCCAGTCCTGGAAGCTGAATCAGTCATACCCTCGAAGCACAGGGTACAAAAAAAGGTGAAAATTAATCTTTGGATGACTCAATGCCACCTACAGTTTTTTTTTCAGAGGCACAGAGGCAACTCTCAATTTGTCTGCTACCTCTTTCAAAAGTCACAGTGAATAGTCTGATGATGTAATGGCTTCCTCTTACATGCTTAATTTGAGCTATTTGTTGATCATGCACTTCACTGGCTGAACTCCCTGAATGCCAAAATACATTTAGTAAAATGAGCTATGCTTTCCTGGGTCAATTTAGAACAGTCCTTTACGCACCAGTTTTTGATCTTCTTATGGTAGAGTATTCTAGATGAGTTAGCCACCTTCAAAAATGTCATAAACTTAGATAGATGAATGACAGTAATCATCAGGAAGTAGTGCCACTACTGTGTGCCACTGTGCTGAATACAGCGAAACGCTCTGTAAACGATCCCTGTGTGTTTTGGCTTCCCCAAGACTGTGTTTGTCCTACTAGGTTCTCTAGTTGACCCTAGGGCATTAGCTGTAACATTAGCTGCTTTCCAGCGAGGTTCCCTCCTTCTACTCTGCTTGTCTATGCCATGCGAGCCAAGAAGCATTGTCTTTGGAGTCACTTTGTACAGTATTTTGATTTTGATTTTGTTCCTTTTAGCTAGCCTGTTTGCAGGACATCTAAAAAATGTAAGCTACTGGAGAATTCTTATGCAGTTTGGTGGACAGAGAGACCTTGGGTTAGGGTGTGGATCTTGCCTTTTTACCTGTAGACAGGCATTCTTAGTTATTAGATGTTAGACATTGTTAGACAATCTTAGCTACAACACAAAACATCTAAAGATAAAGACTTGACTCCTAATCCTAAGCATGTGTCTGCATGGTCAGGAAATCAGTGACACTTTTGTGACAACATTTAAATGATCAGAATGATGTTTTTGGATGTACCAGCAAGTTGGAGAATTGTTCTCCACTGGCACAGATTCGTGCTTTAAAGGTGCCTCCTAGAGTGTTTCTGAGCAACTCCACACTAAATCATGTGTGAAGTCAAAATTGTTGCACTGACCTCTATGGGTTGAAAGGTTCAAGTCTGTTGCACCACTGACCACACCCAACTGTGCTGTTGGGTGTGGTCAGGTGTGGTCCGTTGCACTTGTGAACACAACCAACTGTGATGTAGTGTTGCACTTTTGTGCATTGTGAAGTCCTGCACTTCACAGGGTGTGGCCGGAGCATGCAGCAACTGCTACATGGCATCACAAACAGGATGTTCAGCCTTTGTGTAGTGTCTTTTTAAAGAGTTTGCATGTGTGCGCTTGCAGTCCCAAGGATGCAGTTCCAAAGAACAGAACAGAGAGATTCCCCCATGGCTGAAAAGTCTCCCCTGCATCAAAACTTTGGAACATGGTTGCATGTCAGTCATCTGTTTGAGTGCCAACCCTCTCTCTTGCAACGTGAGGACGTACTTCTACCATGAGACACTCTCAGATAGCATTGTTGGATGTCTAGACTGTCTAATCCAGCTACAATTAAGCTGCTTCTTAATTGTAGGTTTTAAGCTAACCTATGCCCTGGCATAGGACAGATAATAAGCCTAGGAATACAGTGATAAAAATAGAAATGGACCAACTCTACGCAGTGGCATAGGTTAGCTTAATTACGGTCTTTGAAAGAGACAGAGACAGACAAATTGAGAGTTGCTTCTGTGCCTCTGACTAACCACAGGTGGCTTGCATAATATGACTCATTCAAAGTTTAATGTTATGTATTGTGATTTCTGTAAGCCTGACTTCTAACTGGGTGATGTACAGTGTGTGCATGGATAACCAGTGACTGTAACCGTGATTACACAGTGAAAGAAATCATTGTCAAGGCTGCGTTAACCTCTAACCTAAACCAAATTTACTGTATATTCATAGATACAATGACCCTGGGGTTTTCAGCATTAGATACCCGGCAGTTCAGTATGGATTGTAAGGTGTCAGCCTTTTTTACTCCGAGTTTTAATTAGGTAAATTAATTAAGTTTCTGCTCTTGATGTCCAGAGGCAGCCTGCTAACAGGTGATTACACAACCAGGGCAAAAGTTATATACTTGGTCCGTATAATAACAATACAGCCACACAAAGGTTTTTTTCCATCAAAATTTGTGCTTGTACTTGTGCACTTTTTGCAAATATTCCTACAAATATTTCTCTGCAGAAACATTCAGTTGACAGATTCAGATGTCCATACTTCATGTAGACCTCAACATACCTGATTTTTGTCACCAACACAAATAATAAATGTTGATATGCTGATGATATACAGATGTATTTGGGTAACACAGGACACCAGCAGCCTTGATAATGTTTGCGGTTGTGTTATATGTCTCAAAGTTTTGTACACACGATTTATACTTACTATAGCAAATACATTATTGTAATTCACTAAAATGTCAAAAGGTTCGCAGCAAATATTAAACTGTCAGAGAGGGATTTGCTGGTGTGTACAACTCAACATAATCACGTACAAATTGTTTTTACAGTTAAAGATGGTACATTAGTTAATCATTTAATCCCCCCCCCATCCTCTTTATTATTCCTCCCTATCAGACCAGCATTTGAACACCTCCACAGTTTACATTCTCATGCAAATGAAACATGTTTGTTCCAGCTGGACAAACAACTGCTTGCATACTTTGCTGATCTGCCAAAAACAGAGATGTGTCCACACAACTCTGCAAAACAACTGCAAATAACTGAATGTGGGGCTTCTCTGGCATCTCGAGCCATCTGTCTGCGACCTTTTGTTTTTTTCCATGTGAAATGTCACTTTTATTCTCTATGGATAAAGTTACATATACTTTAATATAACTGAGATGCATACTTAAAGAATACTGCAGTAAAACGTATCGTGTACACACAGAAAATACAAAATGATGACATAGGTCATATTTTCATTTTCACGTGTGGGGCTCAGATGTTTTGCAGACCACAGGTGTGGGTGTTTGTGCATTTCATAAAAAAGTGCTCTACCACGAGAGGATGAAGCCTTGGGGTTTGAGTTATTCACCTTGCAGGTAGGAAGGAAGAGAGAAAGGAAGTGTTTTGATGCATCTTCCCCTACACTGCAATGCCGTAGTGAGGTCAGTGCCAAAGACAAGTAGAGTGAAAAAAGAGGCAGAGATAATGGAGGACTAGAGTGATCTAAGGAAGATAAAAAAATAAATAAATAAAGGGCGCCGGGTGGAAGGACAGGGAGGAGAGGATGTGAGCTGTAGAGGCAGAACAAAAAGGGTACAGAGGGAAGAAGTAGGAGACAGATGAAGGAAGAGAGAAGTTTTCCCTCTGCAGAGGTTCAGAGGAGAATCTGTCAGAGCTCCTTCCTCTGGAGCTGCTGACTGACCCTGCTGCTGAGGAAACTGTCTGCACACACACACACACACACACACACACACACACACACACACACACACACACACACACACACACACACACACACAAACTTTAAATTAAGGATCATTTTGTGTGATCACTGGCTGGCTCTGTGACGTTAACTGTAGATTAATGAAACAGCATGTGTTGCACACAATGCCTGACTTACTGGTGGAGTCTGGTTTGGTAAAGCATGGTGTCTTTGAAGTGGATGGTGTTGGTGTCACAGCTGAACTTCACATAGTCACAAACTGTGCTGATACGCAACTCCAACTCCAACTGCGAGCCCTCAACCACAGAGCAGCAGGGCTCAGGGTCTGTCCTTATCACCTACATACATACAAACAGTTCCTCAACTGTAACTGAGTGACCTGGTAACTCACTCTTCAACAGCTCTTTAACAACACAGCATGTATACCTTATTCTTCTCAGGCAGCTGTGGTTGTGTTCCTGAAGCCTGCTTTGAGGCACTCAGCCACTGGACTGTCCTCTGTCGGTCGTCCCAGTCAGCCACCTGCTCCAGTGGCTGCTGGAACTTCACCTGACAAACCTTACATCTCATTGGCTTGCTCTTCAGAGTCACAGGCTGATTGGAGCTAAAGGTTACAGTCACTTCCTTAGAACAACCAGCATGAAGGTGTCCCACCTGTGATTAAAAGCAGATTCTTTTTTATCAAATACAATCAAGTATCATCCAAATAAAACAATAAAAAAAGAGGACAGTTTCAGAATGTTACTATAATAGACGTTATATTGTACTTTTGATTTTTATTTAAGTTCTACAGCTGTGGGAACAGCAACAGGGGTGGCTGTGAGCGGAGAGGGCCCATTGTCCCATCATCTGTTTATGGCTGTAAGATGTTCGGAGTTACAAATAGCAACTATTTGTTATTTCATATTAGATTATTTTAAGTTGTTTACTTGGCATTAACTTATTATACTGAATGAATAATGCTAAACATTAATATTGTATAGTATAATAGTGTCTAGAACCAGGGCTTTAAATTTGATCCTTAACACATTTTACTCATTTTACAAATGTGCCAAGCTTTTTTGAACCTGTTGCCCAGTCTGCCCATGTTTAAACATTTCTAAACCCACCCCTGTTCTACAGCCACACCTCCATGCATTCATTCAATGCTGTACCTGTGGGGAAAAGAAGACTTGGGGTCCAGCAGGAGGCCACTCAAACCTCACCACCTGGCTGCTGCTGTGGTTGGTCATGGTGAAACTCTCTTGGTAAGGACAATCCACATGGCAGTCACCAAAATTCAAAACCTCATAATCACCTGAGAAATAGAAATAGAAAAAAATATATAATAAAAAAAATTAGTTATATATATACATGTCTCTCTGTCTCTATTCTCCTTCCCTCCCCTTTCTTCTCTTACCTCTCTCATCGTCTTCTTGATCCATTTCCTGTGATGACCTGCTGATGTTGTCGAGAGAGATGATTTCCTGGTAAGTCTCTCCAGACACTCGTATTATGGTACTGCTGTACTCGTTGTCCTTCACCCGCAGTGTCATCTTGGCCTTGACACTCAGCAGCTTGTCAGAGCAAAAACTGACCTCAAACTCCACCTGCTCATCAACATTGAGCCTCAGAAAGGCTCTGTGCACCACCTGATGCTCTGTGGAAGGACAAAGGTCTCATAAAATTATTGACACTTAGTCCAAAACAAGAGTATCACTGACAATTTTAAACCTGTTTTTCAGTGAAAACACATACATTTCTGCTTTTTGTGAAGATGTTTCTCCATAAATGTCATGTGCACCCAGTTGATAAATTACAATCAAAATGTGACAAATGACAGCTACAGATAATATTTCAAGTTCAAATGTCCGTTCTGTGACATGTGGTTTTGGAAACATGTAAATCGTACCCACAGAACCACAGACACACCAGGAAATGTACTTGATAAGGACACAATACATACTGTAGGTAAGAACAGCTTTATGTCTGCGCTTGCACATGCACCACTACTAGTGAAAACTGAACTTTTAATGCAGTTAGCAATGCAAGTACACATCAGCCTGGTGAAGTCTGTGAAGATCTAGGGTTTAGTGTCTTAGTGAATTAGTGTCTTTAAGTGGGACTGATGAAATACTACAATATTGAGCATTAGCAATAATAAATAAATTTAAATAGTAACTTTGGTATATGGGAACCAAACCAGGCAAAAGTTTGACTGAGACCTCAATGCTTTTGTATGCTGCTATACAAAGGCATCAGAATCAGAATCAGAATCAGCTTTATTGGCCAAGTTTGTGCTTACAAACAAGGAATTTGACTCCGGTTTTGCTTTGCTCTCAGTACAGGACAACGGCACAACCGACAGAAAAACAATTTTGTTTCATTCACAATACCAATGGTGCAATGGGTCAGTCTGAACGTGGATAGTGTAAAAGAAGAAAACTACATACATATATATTCAGACTGTTCAGAAAAATATGTGCAGGTTGTAGTGCAAACAAAAGATGCTGAAATGAGGTAGTGGGGAAAAAGAGTCACACGTTCATCAGAGCAACAGCCTGAGGAAAGAAACTGTCCTTGTATCAGCTGGTTTTGGCGAACAGTGTTCTGTAACGCCTGCCAGAGGGGAGGAGTTTAAACAGTGTGTGTCATCTGGACTTGCTTTAAGTTCTTGAAGATGTTTCAGCTCTCATCCAAAAGGCTTCCTCAGTTCTGGCTCAGAGCTGAAAAGGCCTTGGTCTGAACCAGAATTGAAGAAACCATCTTCAAGAACCTGAAGGAAGTCCAGCTGCCTTCATACAGCACTTAGAAAAACAAGGCAAAAGTGAAAAGAATACTGACATCTTATTGGATAAGCTTAAGTATTAATTATCTAAGCAAAGAGGAGATGTATTTTACTGCAGAAAGAGTTTTACATGTTCAGGTCGTACCTGAGTCAGTAGTGCCCTCCAGCTGTGTGGAGTGAATGGAGCTGCAAGTGTTGCCAGGAGCAGCTTTGAGGGTGAACACACCATGTTTATCCAGCAAGTCAATCAGAACCTACACAACAAATTCATTAAAAAAAAAAGAACTTTATTCAAGTTTGCCCCGATACTTTAACTCCTGTGTTATATAAACAGAGGAGATCTGTTGAAAGAGATTTTTCATAAAAATAGTTTTGCCAATGACCAAGATCAGTAATAAAATAAAAGGACAGAGTAATGTGTCTCACTTGAGCTGGAACACTTCCATCATTCAGCAGCACCAGGGACAGGGTACGTCTCCGCCCTACCAATACCCGTCTGAACTGCAACACTGGGCTTCCTCCACTGTTCCTCAGAGCTGGACGCACCACACACACACTGGGCATATTGCCCTCTCCCATTAGGTCAAACTCCAGCACCTTGGTATTAAATGTGGGCGTCATTCTGGATCCAGCAGAGGAAAGAAAAGGTGGAGTAGTAGGCAAGACAAACAAGAGGTGGTATCATTCTGACAGTGGTGGTAAAATAAAAGAACAAAGAAACGACAAAGAGAACCCAAAAGTCGCATACACAGTCATGCACTCGTATACCTGCTGGTTCCCTCCACTGTGGCCTCAAACACAGCACTGTATAGCTGAATTGTCTGTGGTGTGAAGGTGACCACAGCGAATGAGTGTGATTGGCTGGGAATGCTCAGTGTTGTAGCAGACAAATCAAAAACCTCCACGTTACGGGACGACTGTAAGGACATAGAGGCTAGCTTTTAGCCACTGTATCAGCAATAGTCTCATTATGTGCATGTTTATCCATGTATCTACCCCAAAGAGGTTTACATGCTTTACCTTAACACCACCGTATTTGATGGCCAAGCTGAGTATACAGGGCACTTTGCTGTTGTTGGTGAGTTTGAAGCGAGCCTGAGCAGTTTGCCTGACCAGGACTTTGTTGAAGATAAATTTGTTCTCATCCAGGACATAAATGCCTTCAGCGTTGCAAAACTGCTCAGAGGAGAGCTGTCTGCTGTTGTGGCACAGATGATGCTCTTCAAAGATGGAGGCCATGTCTACCAATATGCCTGGGAAACAAAACAGTCAAGTTAGTCAAAGAAATCGCACTTGTTAAAGAATCAGCCCGAAGTGTGGACAGACATCAGCCTAGTTTTATCCCACTTTATTTCCTCAGTGGTAGACCCTGTAAATGTTTACACAGCCAGTGCTTTAGAAGAGTACGTACATGTTATGGAATTGAGCAATTTGGAAACAAGCCACAACTATGGACAGGTTAGTCAATCAGATAAGACAGAATAAGATCACACAGCTCCTACCTGGCTTGCAGACCTCAGCCAGCAGTCTGTATGGTATGCCCTCAGGCTGGTCTGAGGGGTCACGATCACTGATGTCAATGAGGAAACCCTGGTTCCAGTGGCCCAGCTGTTCAGCTACACAGTCCACTGTCACCACCTGCTGCGACCCTGGCTGCAGGATCCCCGTGCACGGAGACACTGAGAAGACCCCCATGGTGAGGCGATTCTAGAGGGGGGACACATGACCGGATCAGAGGAAGGAGAGGAGCAGATAAAAATAGGAGTCAGAAATGGGGAGAGGCCGAGGGAGATGTGGAAGATGGGTTGCAGGAGTGTGTTTATCATAGTTTCATTATGGCCTCAGGTGTGTATTAGTTAGTAACAATGAAGTGAGATACAACACACACAAACATCCACAGACATAACTATCAACTCTTTCCACATAGGCTATTTCTTCAGTAAAAAAACTAAAAAATAACAAAAAACGGTTCAAATTAAAACTTAATAACCAAATAAACCAAGTTTGCTTCTGTTCATGAAAAATGCAAATTAAGCTGCCAGACCTTTTACACTCAACAGACACAAAGCTCTCCTGCTACATTGTCAGTGGACTTGAGAGCAAGATGGGCTCATATTTTTGATTTTACTGGCATGTTAGCTTGATGAGCATCACTAGTCTTCTGTCCTGTTAAAAGTATGCCCATCTTACTCATTACATATCCTTGTGTCTTCTAAATACATCTTGCTAACTTAAATTGTGCATGCATCCAAGCTTAGAGCCTATGTAACATTAGGTTTCATTAATTAAAATTAATTAATTTCAGTAGTCTGATTAATTCCAATCAATGACAAAATATGCCTTGTTGTAACTTGGGTGAAATGACCCTTTAATCTCTTGCTTGCATTGTATGTATTACAGTGAGATCAACTGTGACACACATGATGAGAGCTTACATGAATGGCATGTTCTTTAAATGACTATCCCTGTAAGAAAATGGTTGGCACTGTCCTGTGAGCTCTTAGAGACGCAGACATGGGAAGAACTGTCCAAACAAAACAAAACCTGCATAAATTAAATGGCAGTGTTTTTGGTGTGATCTCTATTAGCAGTCTCTCACCTGTATTATATTAGCGTCTTTCAGGGTGGACTCACTTCTCCCTTTGCTACTGGCAGCAGTGGGCCTCTCACTCCTATTCCCATGAGGGATCTTCTTGCCTGCACCCCTGAGACCAGGACACGGTGACACAAACCACAGTCTATTTTAAAAGTCTGATTTCACATTAATGGGCAAAGAACCGGACACTTTCAAAACAACTAACTTGTGAATATTTTCAGGCAGTGTTGGAGACCTCTGACAGATCTCAGTGTTAGTGGCAGGCATTAAATTGTACTCTCTAGCATTTGATGTACACAAACAGAAATGTGTAACTTTATGGAGCCATAACTACATGCAGCATATTGTATTGCTCTATCCTTTAAAAAATATCTTTAGCTAACAACCGCAACTTGAAACATAATTGCTACAAGCAAAACCCAACACATTTTTTACGCTTAATAGCAATTAATGCACAAGATGTTATTTGTTAAATGATAACACTGTATTGCAGGTAATGAGGCATAATAAGATGTTTTCTTACTTTCAAAATGATCTTGTATTCAGCAAGAGCTCACATAAGCCACATTAGTTTTTATTACCCCTTTTATTACCCCTTCAGTGAGGTACTGCAAACGTACCAAGAGTTGTTTGTGTCTACCGATACTGTTCACTCTAATGCCTCCATCACATTGGTGGTTCTAGTCTTGTTCACAGATAAAATAGAAAACACATTAGCTTTTAATTTGTCCATTTTTATGCCACAGAACTAGTCAAGGCAATATGACATCTGCAGGGCCTGGCACCTGCAGCACACCACGATACTCTAATAAAACTTTGTTTGTTAGGTGTATTACGGTTTAATATGGGATTTGTCACACATGGCAGAAGACAGATTTTGAAAAATTAGAGTTCCATTCAAAGTGTTAGCCCTTGTGTGTCTGTATATACCGTACATTTGCATGTGTGTGTTGTCTTCTCCTACCCTGGCCTCCCTAATGCAAAGGGGTCTGTGATCATATGGCAGATGCTGAAACGGGTCTCAAACACTCCAGTGTTTTCAATAGTGAAGGTCTGGCTTTTCTTGCAACCGTAGTGCAGTGGACCGAAGTTGATGTCACAAGCAGGTGTGATCTTGTACCTACAGAACGACCAAAAAGAAACTCATCACTGAATGCACAGAGATGGTGATGCATTTGAGCAATTCTGTAAAGCAAAGCATGCACTAACTATGGCGTCAAATTGTGCAAAAAGATGATCGTTCAACAGAATCCAATACAGTTTAAATCAGAACCGATTGTAATATTGTTTCCTAATTATTAATCTATAGTATAAGAAAGACAATAGTATGAATTGAGCCTTAACCTGGAGAAGACAGACTGGACTGAAAGCTTAACGGCTAGGATGGCTACGGTTTCTCCTCCTTTTCCAATGTTGGGTTCAATCACCTGCAGAAGAGAAGTTCAGTTGGACAGTTGGTGTCATCTCTTCACTCAGTTCTGTGAAAGTTTTTCCTCAGGACTGACTAAACTAATCCATCCAGATTTCATGTACATATAATCCTGTTTTAGCCGTTTTGTTAATAAACCAAACAGTTTTCTTTTTTTCCTTTTAAAGGCAGCAAGGAAGGCACACCCCTTTTATCATAAAGCAAAGTTGTACCACCAAAACTTGCTAATAAGGTTAGAAAATCATTTTCCATTCCACTATGACTTCAATATAGAGTTGAACCTCCAGCTCTGTGATCATTAAGACCAGTGTAGGGCTCCGACCTGGCAAGGAAGGACAGGTTGCTCTCTAATTACAACTTCAGTATTGGTTCTGCAGAGGATCTGCACTGTTGTGGGCTTCTCGTGGGGCATCAGAGTACCATGTTGGGGGGACACGGTGAAAATGGACTCTAGGTTTGGTTGGGTTGGATCTGTCTGCTCAAATGTAAACCTTGTGAAAGGAAAAGAATAAAGGTAAAAACAGTCCCACCATGAAATAGAGTTGACTTTATAAATAGTGAAATACATGAAATTTATTTATACTTAGATATTATGGTACACTCACTTGTAGGCTATTTCATATTTCCCTTGGTTTTTTATCTTGAGAGACAGTTTGGCCTCTTCAAAGACTCTGATGGTTCCAAAGTCCAAACACTCCTCTGCCACAGAAACAAGAGTATATAGTTTATAGTTATTTTTCATTATTATAACATAAGGGCAGCAGGTTAGTCGCTCAGTGCCGAACGCGGTCAGGAAGAACAGGAAGATGAGATGTAAAATCTCAGGAAAATGTTTCTTAATAGAATGAAAGCTGTTACATTTTTTTACCTGGTGAGATGTACAGAGCTATATCATAGGCTTCAGCTGTGACCTGTATGTTTTCGGTTTGTACAATGCCTAGGATCTTCTCCACATCGGACACCTGAAACAAAACAGACAACCTCTGCTGTACATACACACAAACAGATTGTGAAATTCATAGGCCCTGCTCATTTCTATCTGACCCCGTTTGACATTTGAAGATACTTTAAAAATGGTCTTTGTTCTAAAAGTTATCTTCAGTTATAGTGACATAGGCATGTGCATGGAACCAATTCATATTTAATATTATCACATATTTTGCTATGTTTACTTATACTGTGTGTCTCACCTCCAGACGTAAGATCTTTTTAATGTGGAGTGACTTCCGGGCCCTAAAGTGTAAGTTCAGGGGGAAAGAGGAGTTCGGTGCGATGATGCCCTGATCCTGTGGCACACTGAACTCATCACCCAACTCCTCCACACCCTGCAGTCTCCAGGATACGGGCAGAGCTGTCTTATTATGTAGTGTCACACTACGGCTGTCCCACCTAGACAGAGGGATGGAAGAGGAGAGGTTAATCAGAGAAACATGAGAGGGACAGACAGAAGAATTGACATATACATATACAAATACAAGAATTTGAAAATCCCTGCTATCGCTGTAATTGATGTACAGTATTTTGACTTTGTCATGCTGCTTCTTTCTGTATAGGGGGTTTGGTGGATTTTGTGAAAATCAGAAATCAAACTATTGAATTTGTCTCTCCTGAATTAACACTCAAAATGTTTGGTACCTGTGGAGCAAAATCCTGTCAAAGTGCAAATGCTTGCTTTCCAGCTCCAGCTCTGGCCAAACGCCCCAGCAGGAGACATTGATGATAGCAGACTCTGGATTGTCCTTGATACAGCAAATTACACTGTCCTTCATTTGACCCACTTTTGTTGGGTAGGCCCACAGTGTCAATTCCTAGCAGGGCAGAAGAATATTCACGTGTACTGATGTTATCATAGAAATCTGTATAAATTCAGTGGACAGTGTTAGACAGTGCAATGGTACCTGTTTCTGGTCTGGTTTGAGAGTCATGGTTGAGGGGTCCAGCAGATATGTGGTGGCCTGTTTGTCATACTGGAAACAGAACTGGATCTCAGCCTCCAGGCCTGAATTGTTGTGAATCACCAGTCTCTCTGTGTTCTCAGGGTACTTATGTTCCTTGTATCTACACAAACGTAGACATGTAAAAATGTAAATATAAAGGCAAATGAATGATACAAACACACAAAGCCTTTCACCGCCATCACTGTGTCTCTCACCTGTCTCTGGTCTTGCTACAAAGTAGTGGTCCAAACTCAAAGTATCCAGGTTCGACTACATAAGCCTTCTGCAGCCCTCCTTTCATTTGTGGCACCTTTTTGCTGAGACCAAAAAGAGTCCTGGGAAACCACATATGATGATATGAAGTCCAACTGAAAACAGTCATAATTATGCCAATAGGGTATCTTTTAATGTACTATTAACAGTTTTTTTTTTATTAATAAAAGGGGTGGAAAGGGAGAACAAGAGCGTAGCAGTAGTGACAAACTCACGCTGTAGCAACAAGCTATGTGCAGATAGTGTTTTGTTAACAGTGGTGCTGAAGAGTCAGGACCAGATCAGAATCTAACCAGACCAACGTGACAAGTGACAGTTTGTTTGGTCCCTTGTTCAACAAGTTAAGGTTCAGGAAAAGGTGCATGTTCATGTCTGTAAGTTAGGAAAGCTAATGTGAGTTTGATCAAGGAATTGCTCAGATTGATGTCAGTCACGCTAATGTCAGTCAGGGTGATCATCTATGATAGAACACTGACATTATTGTTTTAATTGACTGGCTGTATGGAAACTAGTTCTCTGTCTATGTAGATGGAGACAGTAATTCTGATTATGTTCTCTCCCTCCCTCTTTACCAATGATACTACTGCACTATGTAATTAAACAGTGCTGACTGACATGTAGTCTTTGCAGATGGAGGGATAAGTGCAAATTCCTCTGCAGAGGAGCTGGTAGTGTCTCTGGGTCCCCAGAAGCTCAAAGTTGAAGGTCTGTTCAAACTTCCCCGGGGAGTCTGAGTAGAACCAGATCTTCAGAACCACCTCACCGTTGGCTGGTACAACCCAGCGAAATGTTGTCAGGCTGCACGCAAAGACATGCACAAACACACAATTAGTAACAACAACAACAACAACAACAAAGTAAAACACCCCATGATGTGTTCTTGTGAAGTGTGTCTGTGTGTTTTCCCCTGCCTCTGGCTGCGTTTCAGCTCTAAGTTTCCTTGGTGTTGGTCTTGTTCAGTGCAGTCAGATGCAGTGGAGACATGTAGCGGTGAGCGAGACCAGTCTGGTCCCTTTGCTTTTGTCTTGGCTGAAGTTCGTCTCTTGCTCCTCTGACTTTCTCCGCCCTTTTTGTCCTTGTCCTTTATTGCTGCACTCTCCTTATTGTTGCCCTTGCCACGAGTCTTAGATGCTGTTGCCACTGCCTCTTCCTTTAGTGTGCACAAACACACATATACACAAACACCATTCTTATTTTGAAAATGTTTGTGTTGAATCAGTTTGTACTTTTGATTTATTAATTGTTAGAATTTGGAATCATAAAACTGTGTGGCCACAACAGAGATGAGTGGAAGGCTCTTAGCCGTCACTGTTCTTTAAATTAAGACCACATTTCCTGTAAATCCTGCTGCTTCTTGCCACAAAACAACATTTGCATTCTTTGTATCTTTGCATCTGTTGTGTTTCAAATTACCATTACCTTCACAACCAATGATTGCACATCCTCCTCTGAATCTTTCTTCTCCTCATCCTGTTCCTCTGTCCCTGAAGGAACCAGGAAGGTGAAACAGTCACAGGTGAGTTGACTGTTAGATTGCTCCCTGTTTTTAGGGAAAGGAACAATAGAGAGGGTGACCGGAGGAGGGATGGGTGGGGCGCTGGGTCCCAACCCTAAATCGTCCAACACCTAAGGACACCAAAGGAGAGAAGGAAACAGATTAGGAAACGATGATAAAAACAAGAAAAACCAAGTGATTAAACACTACTCTTTAGGAAGAAAAGTGGAGTTAGCCATACCTCATCCAGTGAAGGCAGGGTGCTGCCTATGAGCAGCTCTGTGGCACTCGGATAGTCTTTCTCTGTTACATTCAGCACAATGTGAGGGATGATGTCCTGTGGCGACACCTTGTCTCCTTCCTTGTATGCATCAGCTGGTGCTGCCATCTGACTGGGCATCGGAGACATGGTCTTGCTGTTGGCTTTCTTGCTCCGTTTAACAGCAGGACTCTGTGTACACAGGGTGATGACTGAGGAGACTGATGGGACCCAGCAGTTGTGATGCTTTCTTTGTCTGTCACTTATTTATGCAAAACGTAACATCGTAGCATTTTTCCAGTTATGGTATGGTGTAAATGTAAGCTGTTTAAATTTACAAATATGTTCCAGCACCTCTAAAACTGTTTGTTATGTAAACCCTGTAAAGCAACCTGAAAGTACAAAAACATTGGCAGGAAGCAACCACTTTGGCAGGTTTGGAAGAAATGTTAAGGAATTCCAGGGTTATTGAATGGCACGAAGCACTTTAAGACAACCATTACCAATAGTTATCACTGACAGCCATATTTCATGGTATTTTTGTCGGTCAGTTAACTGACCTGTTGCTCTGTTGGGGCATCCTCTGACACTGTTGGGGCTTCTTCACTGGGAAGCGAGACCAGCAACAAGCCCTGAGCCCAGTCCCAGTGCTGCAGGATGTGCTCCACCTGCACCTGGCTCCGCTCATACGTACTGAACTGAGTCTGAAGCTCATCCACACCAGACTGAATAGGGTAACAAAGGTGGTTTGGAAAAACAGCAAGAAGATAACAAAGCCCAATTTTAGGTCTTCATCTAATTATTATAAAAGTAGTGACTACACCTCACACCTCACTTAACTTTATTACATGTAACCGTGAATGTTAACTCTGCACACTGCACATTGAACGTTTGTATATGTTCCCAGTATACAGAGCAACAGTCACTTCAAGAGCTGCAAGATTGCAAATACAAATGCAAGAAAAGTATTTTTACAAATGCTGTTTGTGAATGCAGCATCCATTAAGGCTGCTATTATCTTCATAAAGAATCTAGAAACAGAAAGCATTTGTAATGAAATGGGTCAGTGGTAAAGGGTTGACAGTGTCACTGCCTTTGCCCCGTAACTAAGTCACCTTTTACCCACCATGTCCCCCTCCAGCTTGTCTGGAGGTTGAGAAGACTCTTCATGTGATTCTTTGGATTCTTCTGTCGTCTTGTGCGAATGATCCTCCTCCTGGCTTTGATGCACTGTTTTAGGAGACAGGGCCAGTAATAGTAATGCATGATTTAATTTATGATCATGACTTTTATCAAATTTTTGTCTTGGATCACTGTGTTACTTACATTTGCTGACGCCTTTATTTACATTACATTGCTCTCTTGCATCCATTAGTGAATCTTTAGAGTTGAGTGGAGGTGACATCTGATGATCATCCACTGCAACTGTTGACTGGAGAAAACAATAAAACAATAAAAAAAAACATCACTATATAGCAAAGAGTGTATGTATGTGCTAAGGTATGAGCGCAATCTGGTTTTGAGGATTTGGTTCACAGAAGAATCACTGAATCTCATGCATGTACAGACCTCATTTCCACCAGATATTCCCTTCTTCCCTGATACGTCTTTGTTATCTCTCTCGTTCCCCTTTTTAGTTTTCTTCAGCTCCTTTTCTTCTCTTAGCCTCTTCGTCTCTGCAGTTTCTATACTCTGAGATCCAAACACATACACACTCCACGTCAAGTATAAAACCAAAGTCCATGAATGAATGTCATTAGATTATGTACAGTGTGTAGAGTCAGATACCTACAGTTGTATGCAAGAGTTTGGACACCCCTGAGCAAATCTCATCATTTGTTGATTTTTGAAATGAAAACAAATAAATAAATACAACTCCTGCAACAAACATTAAAAATGAGCCCTTCTTCAAATGTTAATGCACTGATACTTTTGATTTCATGAACTTAATACTACTCCTACCAAGTCAGTACTTTGACAGATATAACAGCTTGAAAACACTGTTTGTAGCAACTAAGAGTCTTTCTACTGATTTAGAAATTGTAAGTCTCTCCTCTGTGCAAATGAGTTCAACCTCTGACATATTTCTATGCCGTCTTACAGGCACAGCTACATCAGCTACACAGTTTAAGATCCATAGAGGTTCACTGATGTTCAAGTCAAGGGACTGTGAGGGTGATTCCAAAACCTTCAGCTTGTGTTTCCTGAAGTCATTCCTGGTTGATTTTGAGATCTGTTTTGGATTTTCTTCTATCTATTTCTGTTATGTTTCCTTTGCCACTGGCTGCACCCAATATTTCCATCTTTATGTTTAACACCTGGCAAAGGGGAGCTCACTAAGTACTGACTTAGTGCAGTGCCCAGACATTTGCAGCTGGAATTAAACAGTATAATTCCAGTTGTAGATGGGTCCATAGTTAGATTGAAGACTAATATTTCGGAATATGTCACAGCCCTTGCTCAGCAGTAAACCCACCTTTTCTCTCTCCAGCTTGTCTGTGTGTTGAGGAGACTCTGCATGTAATGCTTTGGTTTCTTCTTCAGCCTCTTTGCTATGGTGCCCTGTAGTAACAAAGAGGACCATACGTCAGCAACTACCCAATCAGATTACAGTCTATTAGTGTATATTACTCACAATATTCTGGAGTTGGGGTGTTAAAAATAATTTCTAATTTCTATTTTCTTGTATAAAACAAAAGTGGTATTCTTTACAGCTCCTTGTACCTTCATTTGAATTCTGTTGCTCTCTTGCATCCACTAGTGACTCTTTAGAGTTGTCCCACTGTCTATTCAAAGTATCTGTTGACTGGAGAGGAAATGAAACAAATGAATTCCATGATCAGTGGGAGGCTGAGTAAGTGCGTATTTGGGTGTGCTTATGTGGAGCTTCTGTGCATTCTGGTTCAAAATAGAGGACTGTTTGAATGGCACACATAAGCAGACCTGCTTTCCCTCCAGCAAGCTCTTCCTCCTTGACACTTCTTTAATGTCCTTCTTTCCACCCTTTTTATTCTTCTTCTTCAGCTGTTCATCTCTCAACCTCTTCATCTCCTCCTGCTGCTTCTTCTCCTCCTGCTCTTTCAGAATTCGCTCAAGCTCCCTTATACACAGGCACACACACATAAGTACATGCACATTGTGTTGTTTTTTTTTACATGGTTGAAAATATTTGCACTACTCACAAAGAAGTGAAATAAAATGCTGTACGTAACAACTGTAAAACAGAGGCTCAAAGGGTTGGCCAATCTTCTAGTCAGTACCTGATTTTCTGCTGTCTGAGTTTCTCTCTGTGTCGCTGGGTAATACGCTCTTTCTGCTCCTCTGGCAGAGCATCATACTGCTCCTCATCCAGCTCCTGCAGCCACTGTTCCTCCCTGTCTGCTATCTCCTTCTGCAGAGCCTCTGAATGAACCACACACACAGACAGTTGCACATACAGCCTTGATGAATAGAAATAATACAATAACTATGTATACAAATCTGTGTATGTGTGTGTGCTGGTGTATTTTTTTTACCTTCAGCTTCTCTCTGTGCTCTCTCCCGTTCCTTCAGGGCAATGTAAGAATCAAACAAATTGACCACGTAGATGTGTTTGCGGTTATTAAGGGCCTTAAGGACAACTTGCAGCGTCCTCGCCGCTGATTTAGTGTACACAGACTCCAGGCCGTCAATCACTATGCCACGGTGACAATCTCTTAACTGCTAACACAATGTAATGACAGTAATGACAATGACAAGACATTGACAAAGAAAACATGAGAGAGCACAGGTGAAACTTATGTGAACCTCAGGCTGCTTTAAGGATTAGACATGATACATATCAGATATCTGCCAGTTATCTGCCAAGTACAAACAGCTGTGCACATGCTGGATTTCAGTTATAATTCACTTAGACTGGGTCTTATCTGCTCTAAGAAGTAAGTAAGGTCCTGTGACACTGTGCCCTGGTTAACTGTATTTTGAAACTGTAAACTGTCAAATAATATTTTACTACAATATACTGTACAGACAGCTGCTGCCATCTTTGTTACCTGAAATCTCTCCGTCAGGATTTCAACCAGTAGCTGATCAGGTAAGAGCCTGCAGAGTGTGGTCACTTCTCCTCCCTGAGGCAAAATCACGCCAAAGAGATTTTAATTTTTAAACCATATTCACAATTTTATATACTTTCCTTTTATACCCAGATTTAGAGAGATTTTGCTTGCAACGATGGAGAAGCATCCAGTAGCTTCAATTTATATATTTATAACATATATGTATATATATATATAAAATGTATGCAAAAATGATCAAGCCTGGACGACAATGATTAAATAGTTCTGTGTGAAACGGTAACAGAACAGATGACCAGAGGACTTGAGAAAATGTACCAGATAAAGGACAGGGTGTGTGTTTTTAGTCTCCTGAGGATGCTTGGAGCCATTTCTCCTGTAGTGTTCCTCACTGGGTTTTGGAAGGCCTTTCACAGTATCACGTGAAGCAGGAGCTGAATTTAGAGCTGAGGCATCAACATGTCCTGGTTCTGTGGTGGCTTCAGTGGCGTGAGCTGGAAGCCGGAAGAAACATTTATTTTCACCTTTCTCACCTCATTTGCCAATTTAAATTGAACACTATTGTCTTCTGCCTTACTATGGAAGATTTATAATACCTAATCACAGGCAGTCCTTTACTGTTGACCACTGAGCCATTCCCATGAAGTGACTGGGAATTAACTGCTTGTTAAATGGAACACTGACAGTGTGGGAAAGCATAACTCATCTGTCCATCACAGACCACGTCTTTAAATTCTAGTTACTAGTTACACCCTAAACACAAAAAAATGACTAAAAAGAGCTGCACTGTATGTACAGTCGGTTCTGCTTACCGGCCTCCTCAGCATACTTGGCAGCAGCAGAGTCATACAGCTGTCTTGCTTTCAGGCTAACAGGTGAAGTGCCGTGTTTCAGCACATCTGTAACCACAGTATCAACGCTCAGACATGCCCCTCCATAGTGATGAGCCAGAGCAGCTGCTGTGCTGCTTTTACCTGGAAAAAGTGAACACATCCATACTCATCATATCCAGTTAACTGACAGGCCATGTTATTTTTAAGTCCACATTTTACATTTCCCAATAGAAAACCATCTGTTTTCACCTGTCAGTGGGGCTCCATACACAATAACAGCAATGCCTCTGCGGCTGTGTGCAGCCAGATCCTCAGGGGACAGGTCAACACCCAAGTGACGGGCAATTGCTCTGGTGACGGGGGTCATTTCTAGCTGTCCCAGTCTCCCACTGCTTACCTCTCCGGTCATCTCTGAAATGACTGAATGCACAAAGCACAAGCATTACAGAGAAAGCAAAGTTTACAGTTATCTTTGGGGACAATACATTGTTAAGCTTATATAACATAAACTACAAAGCACCTGTGGAAAGTTCTGCCTCTGAGAGGGTTGTACTCACATAATTCAGATGGCTTCACTGTGTTTGTGTGTATTTCTTCTTCTCTGATGTCTGCTGGGTGGACATAATTTTGATTTGACTTCTTTTCTTCTTCCTGTGTGTCATCCCTCTCAGCTTCTTCTTCTTTATGCAAGACTGCCTTCGGGTCTGGTGCACACAGGTAAGTTAGATTAAAACAGGTATGCACTGATGGAATATGCACATATATGATTTCCATGCTTGCAGGTGAGCGTGAGTGTCTGGAACTGCTCGAAGCTACCATCGTCTTTCAGCTGGGAGCAATATTCCTTGTAGTAGTCAATAAGTTCTGTGGGAAGACTTTCTCCAGGGACCCTGGGGGGCAACAGTAATGTGTTGTTCTCATCATAACCTTGCATCAGACGCAGGATCTGGGATCATCATGGGATGATGTAAGAAAGAGAAGGGGAGGGAGAAGAAAGGAGAGGAGCAAAGACACAAAGAGAAACAGAGAGAGAAGGAAATTAAAATACAGAAAATTAAATGTTGATAATTAAATGAGGACTGAAAAGGCAGGAGGGGAGACTGGATGGGAAATGATGTTACTTTTTATGAGGAGCTCATCCTTTGTTTGTCTCCAAGAGAGAACGAGTGAAAGGAAAGACTAGGTGAAATCTTGTGGATAATATATGAGCTAGAACTAACATTATTTTACAACAACTAACATCATTTTACAGTCTCACATCAGAAACAAATAAAAAATACACACATGCAATGAAAACATGTAATCATGCTGAGAGATATTCGTTTCATCTCAGTTAGAGGTAGAAAATTACATGGTTTAACTGTAATGTGTGGTTTAAACGTGAATTAGTAATGGCATTGTTGAAGTGACTTTATTTGTCAAACATTAGACTGGGCAAAGACTTCTTGTGACGGATGGCTTTACTCCCCCCTGGACAAATGTTTTATAAC
Source organism: Toxotes lorentzi (assembly GCA_037833715.1). Taxonomy (NCBI): domain Eukaryota; kingdom Metazoa; phylum Chordata; class Actinopteri; family Toxotidae; genus Toxotes; species Toxotes lorentzi. Next base: position 4,698,176 of record JBBMJY010000021.1, read on the forward strand.
TTCAGGTGAATGGAAACCGTGAGCTTTACATGAGAGTGTATACTAATAATGAGACCAGAAAGGTCATCGCGAAACCCTGTAAACAAACCTAAGTGTAGGATAACAGATTCCAATTTTGTTTGTGGCCTTTTTCCTTCACCTTTCCACCCAAAATTACCTTTTCTTCCTCGAGATACTGCCCGTCTAACTCCAGGGAGTAGAACTCAATGGGGAAAGAGCAGGGGTTTTTGACTGTAACCTCAGCTTCAACCTCAGTGCTGACAGGCAGGCAAGGCCCCAGCTCCAGCACCAATGGGCAGAACTCAAGCTGTGGCTCCTCACCCTGACCCTGGGCTGTGATGAACACGTTCTGGGTGCTCTGGGCCACATGGACCACTAACTGCCTGCTGTAAGCTTGCTGCAGAAACATACACAGGAGGTCACTGTCTTTATTACATAACATGTTTTCACCATTTCATAAAAGCTGTATCTCACATAATGCTATGACGCTGTGTCGATCTCTAAAATCAGTTCAGCTCCTTACCCCCCCAGCAGGCCTGAACTTTATCTGGACATTGACTCGTTCACCCGGGGTCAGAATGCCTGAGGTGGGAATCACCTCAAAGACCACTGGAGGTGGTTGCTGCTCCCGCAAGACTTTTTTACGCTGGTAAAGAGGCAGGAACTTATCTACCTGAATGGACACAAGAACAGATGTAGGTGTCACCCTCATGCATTTCTGTATGTATTTGTCTTTATGTATGTATGTCTATATGTATGCTATGAAGATGTAGATTTTGTTATGTGGACATCAATATTTACAAAGTTATTTGCAAATGTTCAATAGAATTTCCATCAAACGACAATTATCATACCTTTTTGAAAGGCTTCACCTCCTCAGCTATGCTCCAGTGGCAGGGCACAGACTCATGATTCAACAGCTGCACTGTCTTCATCTGAAGGGGAAGGATATAAAGCTTAAGACCTGGAAGGTTCACTCTCATGTCAGTTTGGCTCCAGCGGTGGTTTTCAGTATACGTGGCATTCTTGCTACTTCAGCATAAAATCATTTATTATAGTTTTAAGCTAAGGTTTTGTATAACCACAACAAAGCTTTAGCTCTTCCTTAAGCTTTGTGAGAAAAGTCCTTGAAAATGATTAACTTAACCTGATTTTGCAGTAAACAATCGCAAGATGTCACCACAGCCAAGGCAGCACACTCGTCTCTCATTAATGATCCTCATTAGTGTACCTTGCACACACTCAGTAGTGTTAAGCTATACACAGCACTTTACTTTCATCTACTTCTCTGTTCTCCTTCCACTTCATGTTGATAACACAAATGAAAATAAAATGGGCAGTAAAGTAAATTTGTTTTGATTTTGTGTGACAATCTAATTTTAGTACAGATTATGTAATTACACCAATGTTGAACACAGCATGTTCATTCAGTTACTGAACACAATAAGAAACCTTTGTAGGGCTACAGAATAGTACATTTTATCATACTCTGTTACCTGACACATGCCACACTGTACAGTGTCAAACTGCAGTGTATCCGTGGAAACAGTAATGGCCGGCATGGTCACCACTGCACACAGCCGCACCTGCACCATCGGACCACCTGAAACCTGTAAAACCAAAAATAATGATCTTAAGACCAAGCTCTGATTATCAAGAGACAAGGATCCCATTGTTCAGAAATTTTAATGACAATGTTTGTGTACATGTACATGTTTGTGTATGCCCACAAGTACCTGTATAGGCATGACAACACGTATGTCCCCCATCTGCAGTTTGGCTCCTTGAGGATCAAATTTAACGGTGAAAGTCTGTGTCTCACCATAGGGCAGGTTCTTCACTCTTTCAAATTCAGCACTGAAACCTTTGAAGGAACAAAAACAGAGCCACAAACCATTTTTTATACACTATTATTAAAATAAAATGTTGGACAGTGTAGAACACCGAAAGGAAATAGAGCTAAAAACGCTACAAGATCTTAAGTAATGTTTAGTGTTACCTGTGCCGGCGAGAGGTTTGCTATTGGCCTGGAAGGACACAGGAACTGATCCAGTATTGGTGACATTTACAGTGTGAATGAGGACTTTGCCGGGAATGACGTGACCAAAATCCAGAACGTACTCTGGGAGCAGGAACCTGGGGGAGTGGAGAGAGGTGTGTGTGTGAAGTGTGGAGGAGATGAATAATACATGAACAACAAGAAACATCCACATCACAAATAAGTGTGTTTACTGAAGCAAGGGTTGGCAAAACTTTAGTATTATCATTTACTGAGATTCAGGTTGTCATGAGGACATTATGTTACTACTTTACATAACTATGCAATTAACATTCATAGTTTCAAGCAAATCATGATTTAAAACTAATTAAAACAGTTATGAGAAGTGTTTTTTTTTTTAATTCGCTTTCATAGGTCTTTGCCTTGAACATCAACTTGATTATTTTACTATTTACATCACAGTTTGTGGTAAATATCAGTGGAACAGCAGATCACGATCTAATGAGTGAAAACAGCCAGTGCACAACATGGAATCCACCACTTTGCAAGTACCGTAGCACAAAAACATACGCAGTCAGATATTATTCATCAACCAAGACTCTTTGAATTACACAGCACAGTTTCACACAGCTCTCACTACAGTCCATTGAGTGGACCATCTGTGTGCATGTGTGTGTTTTTGTACATACTTGCTAAGTTTGTACCACATTCTGGAGGAACCCTCTGAATCTCTGAGCTCCAGCAAGCTACCAGTCACAGCAAGAGCATGCTCTTTGACCAGTGCTCTCTCAATCTCCATGTGAAGCAGCTCTTCATACTAGAGGCAAGGGAAGAAAGGAAAGGAGAGGGAGACAGAAGATGGGATAAATAAACACTCAAAAGTTACTTAAAAAAGTACTGAGGAGTTACATAAACGATAAACAGTCAGCACAGTCTGAATATATTTTACCAGTCATAGTAACAATGATAACTGTATGTAATTCAGTTTTGTAATTCAATTTGTTGTTATATCCAAAATTATATTTTCAGATCAACAAGACATCAGGCAAAGCAGAATGGATACCAGTCTTGTAAAGCAGAGCTGACTATCTGAAAAAAAGACCATGACCTTTTACAGCCACTGGTGCAGTAAATCTGTGGAAATTACATGCACAGTACAACAAAACAACAAGTGAAAAAACAGAATGAGGCCTTCTAAGTGACTTTCCTTGATCCTCAAAAAAAATGATTTTATAAATTACAGGGTTTTCCATAAACATTGTAAACATGTTTATTTTAGTCACTGACTGTGAGTGTGCAGTTGGCCTCTGTTGTTGGTCCACCACTGGTAATGGCATTCATGAACTCCTCTCTGACTCCATTTGCCTCCACAGCTGCTCTGGCCTGCTGCACCACATCACTGTAGCACTCCTCTGCTGCATGGGAATCATAGAGCAGATATCAAAATTAGTATGGACATGTGATTATTAGTTAGACCGTCCATATAT
>JBBMJY010000021.1:4708248-4718520 GCA_037833715.1 Toxotes lorentzi
AGAAGAGAAGAGAAGAGAAGAGAAGAGAAGAGAAGAGAAGAGAAGAGAAGAGAAGAGAAGAGAAGAGAAGAGAAGGTTGATAAGGATTAGGTAGAGAGCAGAAGCACAGGCAAAAGAAGCAAGGGAGCAGGAAGAGATGAAGGAAAAAAGATGAGGACAAGGAGAGGAGCAAAAAGGAAGAATACCAATAGATGAAAGGGGGGAAGGGAAAAAGACAGTAGAAGGTGATAAATCTTGTAGAGCTATAGCAGTGAGTTGGTTCAAGGCCATGGGCAGACAGAGTACTACAGTACAGTACAGTCCATTGGAAGAGGGGAGCCAAAGCAAAGGCTCGAGAGAGGCACACTGTAATGTTTATAAAGTACACAATCAGTAGATTTGTCTTCCCCCAGAGAATTTATAATGGATTTGGCTTTCAATTCAGAGGGTTAAATGTATAGCTATGGCACTAACTTATCCCAAAGGTCAGTTTTAATATACTGCTGAGATTCACTCTGTTCTTCCCCGAATCCCAACCTTTTTTTTTCTATACCAAAAAAATAAAAAATAAAGCCATGACACAGGAACCACAGTATCCCAGCAGGTCTTACAGGTATGAGAGCAACAATAAAAAAAGTTCTGTAGATAAAAGTTTCTGAAAACAAAGTCTGATCACTTAAGGGAAAAGCTTAATTTGTGATCAAATGTTGTAACATTTTTGCACAATTTTCTCACCCTGACTTGGTTATCTTTAACCTCATAATTACCATTTCTATAATATCTTAAAATCTATAATCTGGTCAGTCATCTACAGGAATAAAAGTACACTATAGCTATAGCGCTACTAGTTCTTTTTATGTTTGCTGTAAGAAGAAATGACTTTTCCTAAGTCTTTAAGGCTGTATAGTTATCAAAATGTCTGATGTTTTCTGATTTCTGTTGCTTATATACAATACAATATATACAAATACTAAATAAATATCAAGTGGGACCTCTATCTGCTTGTCACTACATGTTTACACACTGATAATGGGTTTGTTGCCTGTAAATTTCCTCTGAGGTCACTCTCACATTTAGCTTAATCCACTGTCTTGATAAGGCGCTGTTTGAAAAGTGTTACCTTCACTTCCTTAGCCTCCCTACAGTCTGTCCAGTTGATTTTACACTGGCTTTTCAGGTGAAAGTACAGTGAAGGTGACTACCCAGGCTCCACTACGCACACCCAAGGGGAGGATTTGCATTGACTCTCTGCAATACTAACACTGCATGTAATTATATGGTACGCAGTGGCACACCACTTCCTGTCCTTTATAGTGATGTGGGGTGTGCTGTAAACACAAGCATGAATCTTCAGTGTGTGTGGACATTTTCAGTGTAAATATACCTGATGGTACAGTGTTTCTGGTCTTCCAGGAAAGCCCAGTGGTAGGACACAGGCAGCAGGGAGCAGTTGGTGATGGTGATTACTCTATGAGTCTCTGTGCAGTTGAGCACACAGCCAAAATCCACTGTGGTGGAGGAGAAGTGGAGGTTGGGAAAGTGGACCTCAGCATGCAGCTTGACCATGTCTTGCTGTGGGTGTCCCTCATAGTACACCTCAAGGAACTGGAAAAAAAGACATCAATGAGAAATGTATTTGTTTAAGTAAACAGATATTATTTTCACTATTTCAGATTATTTGAATCGTTGGATTTTTAGAGGCCTGCAGAAGTGAAAATACTATTAATATTAAATAAAGTTTTGGAAAGATAAAAGCTCAAGCTAAAGTAAATGTTATATGTAGAAGCAAAAGCATTACATAAAAAACATTTGCAAGAAAGCACATCTGTGTTACCTCATCCACGACTCGTGACACCCGATCTTGACAGTAAAGTGGGTGAAAGCATACCCACAACTCAGCCTGCCTCCCGTCACCTAAAACCATGGACTGGAAAAAGACATTACAGTGGTTAAAATATGAAAATGTATCGAAGGAGTCACGCTGTCTCTGCAATATTTAAGATCACAGACTAGGTAAACTAATCAACACTTATAAGACCAGTTCTTCACTTAATGAGAATGTGGGCTTGCGTGCTTGATTAAAACCATTAAATCATGTTTTTATCTGATGACTCCCAAAGCATAAGTTCACAACCCTTTTAAAACCCTTCCCACGGTTTAATGAGACGTTTATTGTAATCCTATCATGAGACCCAGGCTTATCAAAATATCCTGCTACTCTTTAGCTTCATTCAGAGACCTGCCAGGGGCTTGAAAACCATTTCAATGTAGATTCCAATCCAGCATTTTAATCAGCTCACACAATGGAAGTTAGAGCTATGATGAAGTGAAAACGTGCATTTTGGGAATATATGACATAAACTTCTATTATGGTTATCTTAGAGTAAATTTATGGATAACAGTGCAGTTGAGATCAAGTCATCAAAACAGAACAAAAATAACTATGGACAGTAACACCACAGGTATTATCATCAACAGTTAAAAAGTACCCTTATTTTGAAAGTAGGTGAGTTACCACCTGAACATTTTGTGTCTGAGGCTTTTAGAAACAAGAACAGATACAGACAGGTCAGTCATCAGTATTTTCGTTTACGGGTCATGTTCTAATGATATCCACTTACCTTAGATATCAGCACGATTTAGGATTAATACTTCAGATATGACAGCCTTTAACGGAAAGTAAAGTTGAATGAACTAGAAAACGGACATATTGTAGGGATAGGACAGAAAATTATACAAAGATACATTATCAAGCTCACTGGGCCTTTTAAGTTGTTTCAGTGAACAATCTAAGTTGACACCTACACTCACTTTCCCAGAAGCCTCACTTTCCTACTTGAAGGCAATGTTTTTATTTCTCTACCATTTGCAAGAAAGAACCATAACTAGGTATATTCACTCAAAAACATTTTGTGCATCTTGTGCAATGTGCTTTCCTGCATTTCAGATAAACATGTACTTTGTACTCCACTACTACCACTACTTTATGTGGCAACTGTAGTTACTAGTTGTAACAACAGGACAAGTTACAACTGGTATCAGTGATTTAAGCTGTGAAAGCTCTGTCTGTCTGTTTCAATCTTTGATCCACTACCGAAGATCAAAACTACTACATACATACTGGAACCGTTATCTCTCTAAAACTGACTGGCAGGTCATTTAACATGGGGACTAATATTAGACAACAACTTTGATGCAAAGTAAAATATGTAGGTTTGTTCTTCCTGGATCTTGGAAAGGGTTAACTGAAAGGGACAAGAACAGTATGATCACCTTAGTGGTAGCTGAGCTATGTGCTCCTGGGGCCTCACACAGAGAGAACGGCTCTAAAAGAGAGAGCCTCATGGACAGAGACAGAGATGACACATTCTTCAAGACCAGTTTCTCATACAGTGGCGTTAGACTCTTCCCTGGGGCCTGTAAGACATATCCACACATTTCTTCTATGTTTACTTCAACACCATAAAGACATGCCTTAGGAGCAGGAATTTTATTGCACCATATACAGTTCTCCAGTAAATATTATTATATATTATGCATATTAAATAAAACTATCCTGCAGAAAGCACTGTTCATGATCCTTTGACAAACCTTCTCCACATAGAAGTTCAGCTCCTTGGAGGAAATGTGGAGCACAGGAGCAATAAAACGACAGGTAACATCCACAGACATGATGATCTCATAACAGCCCTGATGACCCACAATGCCTTTGCACACCAGGCGTTCCCGTACAACCTGGAAAGACAATAGCATATGTGCTTGTGGTGCAGCATACATCTAATCTAATGGACACAAACAGACTGTGTTCATGAAATTCAGAGCTTGAGTTTATTTACTTGGGTCTGTGAGCAAACTGTCTCACCTTGGAGGTGTCTGAAGATCCCATCAGCACCATGTCAACAGAGCAGCCTGGGAAAAGCTCCACTCGAGAAGGACTGAGGCTGAACACCGGCTTCTCTCTGTCAGACAAGAGTAAAGATCCACGACTCAGAACATCTTTCTTCCTGGGAGCGGAGATGGAGGGCAGGAAGGTTTGGCCAGACAAGTCGTTCCCCTTGCGGGTTTTTGTGTTGGGCAGGAAGCTTTCAGTCCTCCAGTACATCTGGTGTATCCGCTGGCCATGGTTGGTCAGCTTGAAGTGGTACTGGCATGACCCATGGCTTATAGGGCATATAGAGGAAAGCACGGACATGAGGTATACTGGTCAGAACTACATTTAAGTTCTAAATCACCATATCAATGATATTAAGTTAAAATTTAATACATGAGTGTAACCTCTTTTATTCTACCTGAAGTGTGTTCCTAAGTCAAGGCTTGGGGCAAAAGGCCTGTCACTGACAATTGTGGTGCCAGTGCCTGTGGCAGACAGAGCGACCGTGTGCCTTTGACTGTCCTGGATGGACACTTCCAGCCTGTCCTGGAAGTGGATCGTGTCCTTCAGGTGTGCTACTACCTGTAGCTCTAACTGACTCTCTGGTGGCACCTCCCCCTCACTGGGCTCAACACGCCAAAAGGACTTTCTATGGCTCTGAGGAAACAAAAAACAGAAAGGTTTTGCTACTATTGGAAGACTGCCTTTGGATCTGTAGAGTGGAAATGGGGGTACAGTAACACCTACAGCAGCTACTTCCATGACTGAAATGTAATGCATTAAAATATCTCTCTTGTGAGGTCACTTTGCTCTAACTGTTCTCCTCAAGCCACTGAGATCTATGCTATAGATGGACCTTGAAAGACTGACGTGTATATCATATAGCTGCATAATCACATCAACTAGTGGTAAAAGTAGAGCAGTGGCTCCCTGCCTGGCATAAGGAAGATGAAATGTCTCCCTGCTTTGAGTGGAATAATGGATGGAGTATAATACACAGATGAACAGTAGTAAAGAAGAAGTTAAGATGAGTGTAATCTATGTTAAAATATGTTTTAAACTATACAAAAGCCATAAAACATGGACATTTAAAAGTGTTATTTATCTCACATCTACACTGTTTGACATAAGCATAAAAAAGGACTGCTGCAGGACAAACTCAATACTGCCCAGCTCTGTGGATTGTTCGATTGCATTTATTTGAATAAAGTCCAATATAATGAAAAAAATAGATGTAAATCTAATGTATGCCTCCGGTATTTCAGGAAAGTGGATAGACCTTTACTGTGCTCACTGTACTGTATATATATCTGACCAAGCAGTGGTTGAGATCACAATCAATGTTCTATACAGCATCTCTGTTGATGGATGGTTGGAACATAAACTTTTAATTGGGATTTTGAGAATGAGCTTCCTACAGATGCACTGAAGCTTGGGCACTTTCACTGCCTATAGGACAACACATTAGATTGTTGGTCAGAGGGGGGAAATGTCTTCAGTCAGATATTACAAATGGCATTTGTGTTGTGAAGTTCATACTGCATTAAAGATAATATTGGGCAAATGAAATGTAAGGATTTTGTTTGATGTCTCTGTTCAAAGCTACTTCTTTACAGAAAGCCTGTGGAAACACAGTATTTGAAGAAAAAAGCCTCACTAAAGCAGACAACACTTGACCAGCGAGTGACTTTAGGAGTCACAGATCACTTTCTCAGCATTTGTACCATCGGATGAAGGAGCCAGTGAAAGTGAACTTAGGGTGGGTCAATACTAGGGTGATCATGGTAATGGGGCGGGTAGAATCGGAAGAGAAGAAAGAGCAGGGGGTCGACTCCCTGGAGAGAGGAGCAAGACGACTGGAATCTCAATAATCACATTAAACCTGCTGCATCCCACAGCTTTATTAGAATTGATTGCTTTTGAATGCGGCACACGTCAGAAGGGTTTAGAATCCAAATCTGTGCTGTATGCTATACAACTATAAACAGTACATCAAACTGCATAAATCCTGCACTGGTGCTGCAGTTAGCACTGCAGCCACTTCTCCTGTCAAATATTATAAAGCACAACAAAATCAGTGTATTGTATTGGTAATATTACATGGCTCATGTTGCTGGTTGCCAGCCAAAAAAGACAAACACTACTTCTGGATTTTCCCTTTAATCCATTTTAACAGTGAGTGCAGAAAATGGTGTCCACATCATGTCATAAGTCCTGGTAGTTTCTACTTCTAGCACTGTATCTCTGATCATATCTGAAGACAGACAAAAAGACAAAGACAAAAAAATCTGTTACTGTGTTAGGTAAAGGGTTTGCTCTGCAAATATAAATATGTTAATGTCCAAACTGCAGTATTTGGACCCTATTCTTCACATTACACACTCTGGTTGTCATGATATTTAGGATACTCTATAAGGTCATTTATAAATGTCTAGGTTTGGTTAGGGATGAAGTGGTGGTTAATTTCTCACAAATGGTCATTTAGATGATAAGAAAGTGTGGATACCTTCCGCACTATCCCTGCGATCTTCTGTCATCACATGTATTTGTGTGGCTCTCTGCCAGCCTATTGAGCGAGATGTAATGTAATTCCAGGAGAATCTGCATCGATTGACACTTGAGAGTGCAGAGGAGAAACTCCTTTCCTCAACACTGCCTCAGAGGAGAGGACAGGGTCACTCAACTGCAGTTACACCGGGGTTGCCTGTGTGTGTATGTGTGTGAATTTCTGTGCATGCACAGTCGTGTCTATGCCAGCTTCGGAAGTACTGAGGGATGGTTCCAGTCACAAGTTTGTTCCCCGCGGATATCAGGCAACGCTGATAAGGCGATGCACAGCGAGAGAAGGGCTTTTCAGGAGGCAAGTGAAACATGAACATGATGAATTATAGATCTCAGGTTGCCGCAAAGTTTATAGTAGCTGAGTAAGCGTGATAAATAGAAACAGGTCAAACACAGCTATTCAATCTCACAACTCTTCATAAGAGACTAGAAAATACATCGTTCTCTGAAGATAATGTTTGCTCGCTTTTGCTGAAAATTGCAGGTGTAAACATCGAAAACAAGTCAAACAAAGTATCAGTTAAAAGTTCAGTTGACGAGTGAGCACTGAAAGCAGGTGTCAGCTGCAGAGTAAGAGAAGGAAACACTTACAGACAGACTTACAGACATTACTTGACCGTTATGTCCACAAAATGTCCCAAACAGCAGAAACAGAAAGACACCCAGAGCTGAGATTTCTTCAATCAGTTTCCAGGTCCATGCTCACTTATTTCATTTATGTCATTCAGAATTGACTAAATGTCACCATCTGACTGGTTAGTAATGGGAACGCAAAGAGGTCCTCTTATTCTCCAAGGGTCAGACTGAAATTAAACTGGCAACTAATTATTTCAAGAACTAACAAAGCATTGAACCTATTAACTCATTAATTACATATCCAATTAGACTGAAAATTAATTAGTCACAGGAGCAGGGGAGACAGAAAGTTTACACAAGAAATCTAGATGCTGAATGGGTTAGATGGCTAGACAGGTATGTATGTATTAAATCCACTACTAAACTTAGATGCTGCTGGGTGTGTAAAGCTGCTCTGTTCATCTTAGTTTTAATTTTAGTAAGAAGTGTTTTTTAGTGTGTGCATGCCTGCCTTATACTTCTAGTACAGTATGTGTGTTGAGAGGTGAGTCTGTGTTGGTAATTGTTTGTACCGTGCGAGCAGTAAAGCGGGCTGGAATAGGCAACTGGTTTGACAGGCGCAGGGTTCGAGTAATATCCGTCAGGACTGGGATTCTGCCAAAGTCCAGCTGTGGGGTCTGAACATGGACTACTGGACCCTGCCCAACACATGACAAGACCACCTCCTTGAACAGAACAGAAAAGAGGAGGATTAGAGAACAGAATTTAATACACATTATGTCTTCATGAATGCACACAGTATTCCTGCAAGAGCATAGACATTAACACTAAGAAGCACGAGCACACACACACACACACACACACACACTTCCACTGACCAGAGGTGGTTGGGTGCTGCCGAACACAGCAATGCGCAGACTGTGACGCAACTGTCCAACGGCCTTAGCCAGCAGGAACACGGGAAGCTTCTCTGAAGTGTGAGGAAGAATCACTCCTCTGGGTACAGAGCTGCCAAAAAGCAGTGATGGAGTCTCCTCGTATTCCTGAAAAACGTGACACAGATTGAAATGATACTTTTAATGCAGGAGATCCAGCATCTATTGTACATACAGATAAAAAACAACTGTCCGCTGGTGCCAAAAATCACATAGGTAGACAGATATATCACAACCAAGTTGTGCTCCAGGTATTTATTATGATGACTGGTCGTGGACTGGACTTGTTATTGCACTTTGCAGTATGCTGAAGTGTCTTGTAGCAACACTATTTAGACCTGATTGTTTTTCAATTAAATTTTCTGTCAAAAAGTATTAGAAGGTCTTAATGTCCAGTCATAAATACACAGTAACATTTATTAAAGTACAGTTTGACAGATTAGGAAATACACTTATTTGTGTTCTTGTTGAGAGTAAGATTAGATTATCTGACTATTAAACACTTTTTATCTGTTTTTTGCTTTTTTTTTTTTATCTGTTAAAAAAAAGTGTACAAAGTAAAGCCTGGTGTATCTGTGAGATTGTTTGGCAACCAGATGAGTCTTCTGCTCCCCACCAAGAAATACTGTAATAGTATAACCCTTGTAAAACCGGTCAGTTTTACACTACAGATTTTGTCTATTAAATGAGATACAATTTGTTAATCACTGATGTTTAGAGGTTCTGGAAGGCAAAGTAAAAGGCTGTACTTCAACTGATAATGTATAATTACTGGACTGAGATGAGGGTGATATCGATCTTTCCATCTAAATTTCCTCAGGAAACCAAATAAGAATTATAATATTTCCCAAAATGTTGCTCTGTTCCTTTAAGGCGTTATATTTTAGTAATGTCACGCACCTCGCCTCATGCCACTACCTCATACAGTAAATTTTGCAGTACTGAGCTGGAAATGAGCCATGGCATTAAATATAAATGCATGGGTCTTGACAGGTTTTGTTCTGGTTTTTCTCAGTGTAATATCTCTTCCCTGCCACATACACAGTATACATACAAATATCATTGATCTACTTAACCTGATCAAGCACGCCATAGCAGGCAGGCAGAGCACTGGGGTTGGTAAGCTGCACGTGCTCTTCATAGGGGTAATTGAGGAAACACCTGTGAAAGTCCAACACTGGAGTCTGCACCACAATCTCAGGAACAACACACCTATCAACGGAGAGAAAGAAGAAAGAGACAGAGATAGTGAGAAACAGAAAGAGGAGAAGAGAAGAAAAGATCTGAGACTTAGTTATGAATCACAACAGAAACTGCACTGCATCTTGCCAAAACAGCAGTCTATTAATTAGAACTGTTTCATAAATTTTCAATGACAGTGATTGCTGTGAGGAAGTCAGATTACCATTGCCCTATTCTGAGAGATGGTGCAGGTGACATTCAAATGTATTATTATGCAAATTAAGTTTTGAATATTTAACACATATTCAACTGATTTGTCGACACCTGTATGGAAGTTCAGTGGACCACATTCACAGGGTGTCAAAGCATCAGCGGCAGCCAGAAGCACAGCAGAGGTTAGTGCCAGAAAAAAAGACTTTACTTTGAAAGAAAGTGTGATAGGAGAGTTTGTTAAAAAAAAAAAAAAAGCAAGATGAACCTCTGCTGTTTTATGGCATCTCGTGACACAACTGAAACACACTGTATATCAAAACACATTTTCATATTTATCATTTTAGAGGAGATGAAATGCGATCCTACTAGGACAGAGGGATGGTGATTTATTTTTCTTCATTCCTTTTTTATGAAAGATCTCTTCAAAATGGAAACAGTTTTATGGCACAAGAGACAAAAAACAAGAAAACTGACCCAAAAATCAGTGTTCATGGCCTTAATGTGCAAACTCAAAATTTAGCATCAGTATTTTGCTGCAACTTGCAAGACTCCACAAAACCAACTTTAACTGATGTGTGTTTGAGTATGTTTGCACATGAAAGAGTATGTGTGTATTTTCACATATGTACTTGTGCCTGACCTGGCATTGATAGGCAGAGTCATGATCTCCTCCCCGACACCTTCAACATCCACCACCAGAGCCAGCCTGTATGTCCTGACTGTGTTGGAGCACAGGGTCACCTGTACATATAATACATGCACACGGTATGAGACAACAAAAGGTTCACAGGATACAGTGAGCATTACTAACATCAACAATGTTAAACAGTTTTGGTTGGGAGTTTTTAGTGTGTTGATGTTAGCATCAATGAATGGATTATAAAACAAATTAATCCTGTCTTGGCAGTAAGTTTAAGGACAACCAGAGTCTAAAGTTTAATGGAAAGTAGGCAG